>JAECWM010000092.1:0-139539 GCA_018150695.1 Drosophila oshimai
TCAACTAACCTAACCTTTCTAAGTGTGATTTTAGTGCGGCACTGTAAGTAAAGTAAGTGGAAAAAGAACATGGTACCTTCCGAGCACATGGCTTCCTTTGGAGGAAGTTTCTATTGCGACTTTGTACTGCTGTTGAAATCTTGGTCCCAGTCAAAAAAGGACTTTAAAACCATATAATTTTATTAATTTTTTTCTTATCGGACTAACATAAACAGAGCATTTATTGTTTGAATTAAGTCTAAAGGGGCATATAATATTGTTTCCGGTTGCGTCACCTGCTAAGCTTTCTCATAGTTAAAAAGAAACCTGATTAGATTTTGGTGAACAAAAGCTGTTGAAACCTGAATCAGGTAGAACTTTACCTCAGTAAGAATAAGAAATGTGTCTGCAGCTTCGGAGGCCAAAAAAGCCTTCAGCTTAGTTGATTAAAGAAGAAAATAATTTTACAAGTTTGGAAGTCTAGTTTGCGGAGCAGTACCTTCGATCAAAGGTTTGGCGAGTGTCATAAATCGTCTACTGAACTGATCCTTTACCAACTCAGGTGTAACTGTCGAGGCTGCGTCCAGGTACTGCTCCACACGAATTTGGCCTTTTTCAAGCACCGGAACCTGTCGATGTCGAAGTCCTGGAAGGAGTACTTGGCATTGGACCAAAACCGATCCTACGAGCACAACCAACAGAAGTAAATGAAGCCTCATGTTGAGATGATGCAGATGAATACGTGTGCCTGACATGTACCCTTATACTTTATACTTATTCGAGGGAATCAGGAAATCTTGTATTCCTTTCCAATACCGGGGTGATTGATCTGGTTAGAGGGAGTGAACTCCAATTAAATAACCAGTCAGGCTATGTACATATGTATGCACATAAATGTTTAAAATAACTGGCTTACTTATTAACTAAATGGCCACATTCACCAGACTACAGTGATCAAATATCGCAAATAAAAATATCAATTCTACATGGTGAACATATCAATTCTACGTGGTGAACATATCAATTCGACATTATAATATCAAACTGATATGAGAAAAATATCTTTATTTACATTTTTTAATCATCAAAACGACATTGTTAATGTAAAGATCAATTTGGACCAGATATGCGCAGATCAAATTGATATTTTTTTTATCTGTGTAGTTCCTTAAAACATTTCTGTAAAAGGTTCACCTGTATCTTTTAATATAGGGTAATACCTCGAAACTCTGCCCACATTTTTAAAGATAAATAAAAGTCAATCAGTGCTGTTTGTGTTAAAAACATTTACACAAATAAAAATTTGTTTGAAAATCTGACCAGTTTGAAGATATTACTGCCTGGATATAGTCACAATTTTTTTGTAAGAGGTAAATGAGGAACTTTAATCCGGTAGTAGACTATAGCCCTTTTTCTCCTTTTTTTAAACGCTTTATACATATAAGTTTCACTTGTGGCTATCTGGCTATCTGGCTATCTGGCTGGCTGGCTGCGTAACACTTTTTGTTTTTTTTACCGATAATTTATCGATATCTATAAAAGAGCGCGCTCTTTTAAACCGGAAAGCGTTTCTTTTAGTTTTTTTAAAACTATTAATATTATTTAAATTTAGCCTTTAAAACATTTGTACACCATTTTTAATTTTTTTAAATTCTCATCAAATTTACAAACATTTTTGGTTTTAACACAAAGGAAAAGTGTACCGACATAAACTGGACCTTTTTAATAGGCGTAAAATAAAAAAAATGGTGTTCCAAACTTGTTCGTAGGTAAATAGGTATACAACAAACTAAACCTATAAAAAAATCATTAATTTAAAGAATAATCACCTAAGCATAACTAACATTAGGCACAAATTTTGTAAAACCATAAAGTTAATCAACAAATACTTACAACTTGACGATCGCGCCATAGTAATCTTTTATAATTTTATTTAGGGGCGGATTTTTTGAAAAACGTACATATGTATGTACATATCATCATGTGTGTGGAATAACCCTGTTATTTAAGATTTAAATTATAATATTCTTAATATATTGTTCTTTTTGTGGTATATTTCAACTGCCCAAGCACGGCCACTTTGGGTTTTAAGCTTCGACTTTGGCCGGTTCAGTATCAGAATATTCCTTATATATATTTATATAAGGAAAAGTACCCATAACCAGCTCATCAGATTCACTCAATAGACAGCGATACAAGTAAGCAAACTCTACGTGCTAGTATAATCGGTTATAGCTAAAAAGTAGACCATTTTTTGATTGCAGGCGGGCAATTCTGACAAGAAACCTAAAGAGCGATCTTAGGTAAAATGTCTGGGGACCGACTGGATGTGATCATTTTCGGAGCCAGTGGCTTTACCGGCAAATACACTGTTTTTGAAGCTGTCACCGTACTCAGTGGGCTACGATGGGGAATCGCAGGCAGAAACCGGGAAAAACTAGAGACGGTGCTCAAGCAAATGGGCGCCAAAGCCAAAAAGGACCTCTCGCAAGTGCCAATCTTCATAGCGGACGTTAATGACGAGGCTTCTCTCCTAGAAATGGCCAGGAAGTGCAGGATTGTAGTGAACACAGCGGGCCCCTATCGCTTTCACGGCGAGAAAGTAGTGAGCGCCTGCATTGAATCGGGCACACACCATGTGGACGTCAGTGGAGAACCCCAGTACATGGAGACCATGCAGCTGAAGTACGACCAGCGGGCCAAGGAAAAGGGAGTGTATGTGGTGAGCGCCTGTGGATTCGACTCCATTCCTGCCGACATGGGCGTCATCTTTGTGGAAAAGAACTTTGATGGCGTCGTAAACTCAGTGGAGACCTTCTTGGAAAGCGGAATCAAGGAGGGTGGGAATGGCGGAGGCAGCGCTGGCTTGAACTATGGAACATGGGAGAGCGCTGTTTATGGGCTGGCCCACTCGGATGAGTTACGGGGTATCCGGCAGCAACTCTTCCCTCTGAGATTGCCCAAGTTCTATCCCGTTCTCAAGCCACGGCCATTGGTCTTTCGCTCCACCGAGGTGGATAAGGTGTGCCTCCCATTTCCCGGCTCCGATCGTTCGGTGGTAATGAGGTCACAGCGCTTCCTCTACGATCAGGATAAGAAAAGACCCGTCCAAATGCAGGCCTACGTTGGATTTCCGTCTTGGCTGGCTGCTGGCGTAGTGGTCCTTTTCGCCAGCCTTTTTGGACTGCTGTCAAAGTTCCAGCTTGGCCGTACGCTGCTGTTGAAGTACCCAGGCGTGTTTTCTGGGGGATTGGCATCGCGATCCGGACCAAGTGAGGAGTCAATGGAGCGCACTTACTTCAGGATGACTTTTAAAGCCAACGGCTGGCCTAAAGGCGATCGCTTAGCTGAAAGTTCAGACCAGTACACGGAGCCCCCAACCAAGTCGCTAATGGTACGTGTGTCCGGCATGAATCCTGGATATGGAGCCACCTGCGTTGCTCTTCTCTCTACGGCTTTGACCATTCTACGCGAGTCCGATAAGATGCCCAACAATGGTGGTGTTTTAGCTCCAGCTGCCGCTTTTTCCAAAACCAGCCTTATAAGCGAGTTAGAGAAACATGATCACGGCATTAAGTTCGAGATTCTGGCAAATAAGTGAAGTGGAACCGTACCCTAAAACGAGGCTTTAACTCTCTTTTAAACCCTTAAGCTAAGCAGCGTTAAGTCACGGTTTGAACTGTAATTAAATAAGCACTTATTAAATGTACTAACACAATTGAATATTCCGCGGGTAATGTGTACCTTTACAATACTTGATTTCAAAGTTCAAGAACTTCGAGCATCCATTGGGGGGTTAGAACGGGTTATGTTAATATTGGACAAATAACGTTATTCTCGCGGAACCAATTGATTATCTGTTATGAAGTGACAGCTCTTGAGTTTAGGTATTTAAAACGAGACAATGAAGTGAGGACAAGCACCCAAAAGAGTGCGCAAGAATAATATAGTTAGCGCAGAGTTAATAATCAGCCTGTAAAGGTTCGCATATGAAAATTAAAGCTTCAAGTATTATTTATATTTGGTTAACAGCACAATCGTATTTTCGTAATTTAAAATGTCAGTGCTATAGTATTTTACAGCTATATGCTGATAGACATTTTTTACTCCAAAAGTGTACAATGCAGAAACTCAGATGGCCTTACCCAAATGTGTTTTTATTTGTCTTTAAAAGGTATCAAACATTTTCACTTTTATAAATCGGGATGTTGTATTCGAATTTTGAAGTTATTGGCAAAAATACTTTTCAAATCTAAAAACCAGATTATGGTTTAACATAAATATTTTTTTTGCACTACCTTGAGTAAAGTTTATGTCCAGGAAGCACATACATTTGGAATTGCATTACTTCTGGCCAACCAGTTGTTCATAAACAGAAACAGGACAGGAATGCTTTAAAGTCATTTGATGAGCAGATTAAAAGTTTGGTTGGGGGCATAAATTTGAAGAGGGTTGGCCGCGTATACGGTCACCGGAAGGTTCCAAACCATCGTCTCCACAGGTAGCTCGGCAGGTGCTTTTAGCTCGCCGCACTCTGGATTCGGACTTCCAAAATCCATCAGCGTCGTGGTAACAAATTCAAAATGCAATCGCCATCGGACATCGACGAGATCGGTACGAAAGGTGGGAGTTACGTGCAGCGGAATCGGGACTACCACCTGGGTCTGGAGCGTGGCATAACACACCTGGTGGGAGGTGGAAATGGTAGACAGTTTCCCGGTTGGCTCAGCAGCCTCCTTATCACGCGAACTTCCCGATGTGGCCGATTTGTGCAGGTTATCGGCCACCACTCCGCTAGCTATGCTGGCCATATCAAATGAATTAATCGAGGAGACATCGTCGCCCGTAGAGGGTTGGGATTGCAGTTGGTGATTCTGAACAGGCTGGGGTCGGATGGGTAGCTCCTGCTGCTGCAGCTTAACAGAGAACTGGACGCAGCGCACTTGGCACTGGCCGAAGTCCAGGCTGCCCACTATATCCTCGCCCAGTTTGTAAGCTGGCTTGAACAAGCAAAAGCGACCGACAAAACCACGCTTGTTAGAAATGCGATAGAATTTGGGTGCCCGACGAGCGGTCACGTTCTGAAAGAAGAAAATAAGTCAATAATTTTTAGTATATCAACTTTTAATTAATCGGCATAAAACTTATGAAATCGTGCCTTTACATATGCAATATTTTTGACCTTATTGTTTTATTTATAATTGTTTAAATAGTTTAAGTTTTACAAACCTTCAGGTGATGCCAGGATATCTCTAGTTCGCTAATCTCGCGCTTTTCCAGAAAGGGATTAGTAGGTGCCAGCTCCTCGTTGGTCTCTACAGTTACGGGCAGCTCATCCGGCCGGGAAATTATGGGAATGGGCAGCACCCGGATGGGAACGGTCAGAGTCTGCACCTTGGACTTGACCCGCTGAGTAGCAATGGTAATTTTATAGAAGTACCGGATGTCATGACCTCTGTACGTGGGTGGACCATCGCGCGGCACAAACTCGTTAAAAAAATCTGAAAATAAATTATTTACTTATTCAAAGAGCCCAGGATTCCGTGTTTGTAGAGATAATTTCTTAGTAAGATCCAAACGGTTATTAAATCTTATATTTGGGCATACAAAAGGATAAAACAGTTTAATTTATATAGGTAGCCATTGCAGTGCATAGAAACATATGAAATAGAATAATTAGATAACAGATTTCTGCTCAAAATTTAAGGGCTTTTAAAACCAACCGACTTGGAAGTTTCTAAAAACTACTGTGGCACTGCCACACAGCACATATTCGCGTCATGTCAGGCATCCTACTCACACATCTTGGTCTCCCCAGGCTGCAGGCGCAGGTCGCAGAACAGAATCTTCGGTTTGGTGGCTACTATCACTTCTCCGGGGGCCTGGGTCACCGCATCCAAAGCTGTTCGCCCAATCATCTCCGTGAGTTCGGCGGTTCTGTCAGCCGTGGAACTTGAATAGCTGGTTTTCCGGTAGCAATGCAACTGCGCCGAAGCCCAGGCAAGGTTTTCCTGGCTGTTAAATAAGAACAAATGTACATATACATATGTGCATTAATAAACCAAGATAAACATCATTCCAAATCACCTTGCTTCGTTGGCATTTCTGTTTTGGGACGTTTGCTCGTCCGGAAAAACTCTATGGGTGAATTCAATCAGGCACTCGACTCGCTCACCAGTGGCGTAAATGGCCGAATCTGCTCGTACCAATTTAGCTTTGATTTCAATCATTTATAAACGTTTATGCACTTTCGGCAGTACCGATGGTTTAACATCAGCCGGCACACTTTTTTTTTTTGATTAAGTTACTTCCTGTCCTAGAAGGTCCTAGAAGGTGGAAGATTTATTTGGCCTCCCCGTTTCTAACGGGTTAACGCCACCGCCAATGAATGAAATTAGCTTTCAAGAAAAAATTGTTATTATTTGTTGGACAAAAATCGTGAGTGAAATGATGGTGATGAGTTTTGACGACGATGAATTTCAGCGATTTTATCGATGTTTTGATTTATGAATTATAAATGTTTGATGATTGATTGTTTAGAATGATATGTAATGTGAAATGATGTGTAATTGTTAAAAAATGATTTGATTAACAATGAGGTTTAATGTGTTAAGCGAGCAGTGGTGGGATGAATTAAATTGTAATGTTGGCAGCATGTGTGAATTGTGTAATCGATGAGCAGTTTTCAAGTAAACGATATATATCATTGTATTTCAGTAGTGTTGGAAAATTTTGTTGTATGTGAGTGTATTTTGTGCAGTTTAGTAATATGTGTGAGATGTCTATTGTGCTGCAGGAATCACAGAGCGCGTTGTTAATAACTCTCATTTTAGATAGGTCCGCTTAGAATTCTGTTCATTTGTTTTGTTTCCAGACGATCTAATATGTCTAAATTGTTGTGAAACCATGGTCTGTTAGTGGTGAATGGCATCAACAGAGAGTTACCCTTGTTACGCTGTATGCTCTCTCCCAGTCTTGTTTAATTTGTGTAAATATATGATTGATGGCATCATTAAGTTTATGTAAACAAACGTACCATTAATTCTTGCATATTTTGCAGCCAAATCTGCCAGATCGTTTTCGAAGATGTTGACGTGACTTGGAATGTGTTGAAACTCCACAGCGATCATATGTTAGTGTTTATCTATTTCTTTGATAATATTCTGAGTTATAGTTTTTGGAATGTTTGTTTTTAATCGTTTGAATAGCTCCAAGGCTATCAGTTAGAAATGCTTTTCTTGGATAGCACTGCGAAATTGCAAAGTCAATGGCTTTGTCTAAGGCTGTGAGTTCAGCAGTCAGCGCTAACAGCTTTTTGTCAGAAAAAAACTTTGAATTGTGTTTGATTTTGAATGTACAAATGCACTACCTGTTCCATTTTGAGACACAAAACCGTCCGTGTAAAAAACTTCAAATTGCAATAATGGCTTCATTAGCCGTTTTTTTATTCGAGCAAGTGCCTTTAAAAAAAATTAATGTCTACTGAAATTTTAACTGTAAAAACAGAGAAGGGACAGACAGGAGCTACAGTGCCGCACTAAAGTGAAGGCAAATCTCAACTTCAAGTGCAAGTGCCAGTCTAATGCAGCATATTTTTGATGAAATTTTTTTTTTTGTACAAAGTAAACATTTTTTTATTCAAAGCCACAGTTTATTTGCAATTCTATATAATGTTCTTAATACTATTTAAACTTTAAAAGAAAATTACATTTTTTGTTGACACAAAAGTCAAGGCACACATACATTGTAGTGCATTTTTTTTCAAAACTTGACCGATTTAGCTAATTTTTTCATATAGAAGGGATACCAGGTTCTTAATTTGTTCAAAGGGAAGTGGTAAAAGCATTCGGTACGAAATATTGTCAAGTCCTTTAGCTGAGTCAGGGTTACGAGAGTTTAAAAATTTTAAAAGTTCCTTTGCTGTAAAGTTGGAGTTCCTATAAAGATATAGCAAGTTGTCGGGAAAAGTCACCTGGGAGCAATCCCTAATATTTGGTTCTGTGGCTATTTGATTAAAAAATTCTGTATGTTACAAATCGAATATTGCACTTTTGAAGGGTTTTATTTGTTTGTAGAGTTTTAGGGGAATGAATTTTCATCCACATGTCCTTTGCAGATAATGGGTTTGAGATTTCTTCCGCTAGTTTATTTATGTTTTCTTTCCTATTTTTGTTAAAGTAATTGTTAAGTTTTTTGTTATTAATATACACTAGAAAGTCAGCCTGTAGTTTTGTTTTATAATATTTCTGTCTGGATGCATTTCTTAATCTAAAAAGCTTTTTACAAACATCGTCCCAGTATTTTTTAGGTACATATTTATTATTTAAATCTAGGCTAATTCTTTTGTTGGAATTTATTATATTTGTTGCATTGATTAGATTATTTAATGACGATATTTGAATTTCAGAAAAATCTTGTATCATTTTTTTATTGTTTAGTTTCTTTGCATTAGAAGAGGAGGAAAATTGATCTATATCTGTTAAAAAATAAATTGCTTGTTTTTTAATAAGTTGCTTAAATTTCTTTAAAAAATTAAAAATAGCTAGATTTTAACTATAAGCATTTTAAAAAAATGTGCCTGTTTTTTGTATTGGTGCCAGGAGTAGCTACTAAAATGCTAGAGTCACAGCACTGGCTAGGGCTATTATGTATATAAGGTGGTCTCAACGCAAGTGCTGCCCTCTTCTGAGGACGTTATTGTTGCCAGTCGTTTTTCAAACGTCGTCGGGAGAGGTAGTGTTGCGCTTTTTTTTCAATTTCTTCTTCTTGCTCGGATCGCTTAAATTTTTTTTTATTATTATGTGTTCGTTGTTGTGTTATATATGTGTGTAATTACGCAATGTATATGTTTTTTTGTTATATACGTTTGTAATTATACAACGTAAGACACATTTTAATTACGGTTTAACTTTATGTACTTATATACCTTTAATTCCTTCTTAGATACAAATATGTCTGCAAAATATTGTGTGCTTTGCCGGTGTAAAACTCTGGACAACAGTTTTTTAGCACCAAAAGATGAAGGCAAAAGACAGTTGTGGTCAATGAGCACCGGCGTACAATTTTCCAAAACAAGTACAATTTGTGGCAAACACTTCAAGGACTCCGACTTTTCCAAAAATTCATCCAAACGGAGACGACTGATGCCAACTGCTGTACCACAGAAGTTAGAGCAGCCAGGAGTTAAGCAAGTGTTCACAGAACACATGTCGTCAGCTTGTGCTAACGATGCTTTTGATTTTAGCTCACAAACAGAGTATGTTCAAATTTTAGTTGTTATTTTATGGTTACTAATGTGGTTTTGTTGCAGACAAGAAGTAGTTGATTCTGGCCTTGCCTTGGAAAATTTGCGTTTGCAAAAGATTGTGGCTGAATTGAAAAGGGAAAATGCTAAGCTTCTCGACGAACTCGAAAAAATGAAGACGCTTAAAGATTCCCTTAATACAATTTTCACAATAAATCAAGTCAGAAAACTTGAGAACGGCGGTAAAAGAGTTGAATGGAATGGAGACGACATTTCGAATGCGATTTGTCTCCATGCTGCTGGTCCCCGGGCATATCGCCATATGTGCAAAAAGGGGTTTCCGTTTCCATCCATATCCACTTTGCACAGGTGGTTGTACGCAGTCGACATACAGCCGGGCATTTTAGGTTTTGTTATCTCCTTGATGGAAAATGCCGTGGACATGGATGAGGAGGACAAAGCATGTGTTTTGTATTTTGACGAGATGAGAGTCACGCGAACCCACTCTCAGGAAGCAGTGCAAAAGCCACGAAACTACGTTCAAGTTGCAATTGTTCAAGGATTGCGGAAGTCTTGGAAGCAGCCAATATATTTTGACTTTGATAAGCCAATGACCGTATCCATATTGTACAAGCTCATTGAAAGACTCTACATGGTAGGGTATCATGTCGTCGGAATCGTCAACGACATGGGTCCCGGAAATCAAAAATTTTGGAAAAATCTCCGCGTCTCGCCTGGTAGGAAGTTTACAAAATATAATACTTCTAAGATTAATTTTTATAATTTTTTTAAACAGAAAAATCATGGTTTGAGCATCCAGTTGACTCAGCTATGAAAGTTTTTGTCTTTGCCGACATCCCGCATCTTGTGAAGTTGATACGAAATCATTTCCTTGATTCAGGGCTTGTTGTTAATGGCAAAGTTTTAACCCAGCAATCCATGAGGCAAGTTATGGACCACGCTTCCTCGCCCGACCTTTCTATTATGTGGAAAGTAACAGATGACCATCTGAACGTGCGCTCTTCAGGAAGACAAAAAGTCAAGCTGGCCACTCAGCTTTTTTCAAACACAACAGCCATGGCAATTCGGCACTGCTTTTCGTTGGGCTTGGATGTAAACAACGCATCCGAAACGGCAGACTTTATCCAATTGGTAAATGACTGGTTTGACATTTTTAACGTTAAGCTGTCAACATCTAGCACAATTCCAACAAAACTGCCCTTTGGAAATAATCTAGAGGTTCAGCAACAGATTTTAAATCAGATGTCACAGGTTATGTCGCAAGTAATAGTACCAAATGGCAAAAAGCGTTTGCCCTTTCAAAAAGGAATTCTTATAAGTAACAGCTCTTTAAACGGACTGTTTAACTATCTTGCGGATAGGTACAATATGAAATACATTGTCACTAGTCGGATATCGCAAGATCAGCTGGAGGACTTTTTTGGTGCAATGCGGTCCAAAGGTGGTCTGCATGACCATCCGTCACCTGTTGAGTTTAAAATCCGGTTACGCAAATACCTGATAGGTAAAAACTTTATATTTGATAGAAAATGATTATACGTAAAACAAAATAATGTCTTATGTTTTAGATTCAACACAGTCGTCCAGCTCATCAAGTGATCCTAATGAAGAAGAAGCCATTAAAGAGCAGAAAAAGGATGAGGCCGATATACAGAGTTGCCTTTAACAGATGACTCCATAGAGTACATATCTGGCTACCTACGTATGTAATTAGGCGACTTAGACTGGTTTTGGATTGTGTTTATAAAGAGGACTCATCATGCACATACATATGTTGACACGGTATCAAGCCATAAAAAGAATTTGTGAAAAAATAATAACACTTAAATGTGTTTTAAACTAAATTTAATGGAAAACATGTTTGTCTTTATAAATCTATGCTGATGGAAATGATTAAAAGCATAAGGCCATTGAATTGGGCAAAAAATAAAAGTATCAAAAATGAAAGTAAAAAATTTAAAGTCAAAAAATAAAGATTTATTGGCCAACAAAACATATTAAAAATGTTGCTGTAATTATTTATGTTTTTTTTATTTTGTATTTAATAATTTTTTTGAACAACTTTCTGAAGTATAAAGAATTTGTTTTAATTATTTAGTTTTACTTTTCCCTGAAACCTTTTCTCTCCTGGAAGCGAAAACAAAAGCAAAAACGAAGAGTGCGAAACAAATACTATTTCTTTATCTTTCCAGCGCTTGTTTCTCTGAGAGCGAAGAGAGAGTGCTGAAAATTAAACGTCCTCGGCAGAGCTGACGATGTTACCTTGTACAGTTGCATTCAGTTTTGCTAACTTAGCAATTTTCTGGCCAGATCTGGCTATTTTGCATGACCCAAAAATGGAAACCAATTAATAAAACAGGAGCTTGTTATTTTGGATATTTAACCAAACAAATTTGCTATTAAATCTTATGTCTCCAACGAGCTGAATTTTACACCTTACTGAATCAGTGCTCATATATATTTGCTTAAGGTGGAGAATATTGAAGACAACTCTAAGTTTTGGCCAGAAGTGTTTTTATAAAAGGACTCTGGAGGAGTACTGAGGACGACGAAAGGTGTGTTGAGTGTTGCCAGAATCGCTTTTATCCCGTCAAATCAGATTTTGTTTTAACCCTTCTGTGAGCGGAAAATTTTCCTTTTGAGTGGTTATATCTTAAAAACTAATGTTCCAAATGAATTGAAATTTTAAACCTATAATATTAAATGTATTTATAACTTTTTATTAAAAAAAAGTTATTCACTTGAAAAGGTACAATTTGTTATACCTGCTTTTGGGAAAAATCACCACAAAACCCGTTTGAAGGTCTAAAAACGTGCACAAATGTGGTGCGCGCCATACTGTTTTATGACCCATATTTTTTTGGGTCATTCCAAACGGAGTGGTAGGTACGTGCACCTGGCGATCATAAAAGATTTGGGTAATTTGTGAACGTTACTTTTATTAGCAAAAGTACCTAAAATCACAAATACCCCTTTTTAAAAAATAAAGCAATGTATTTTTAAAAGAATGATAATTTTAAAATAAAAATCGTGCTAGTTTTATAGTTTATTTGTGGTATTATTTATCCATTTTATTACAAATGAATGTAATTTTTTAACATTGCAGGTTATTTTTCTAATAGTTTTTCCAAAAAAGGGTATGACATATTGATTATTTTGGAAAGCTCAATGAAATCACGTTTTCAACTGTTTCACTAGTTTGCGAGTTGTACGTAATTATTTTATTAATTAAATTTTTTTCAAGTAAAAATTAAATTTTTTTTTTGTCTATGGGGCATTCCACGCAAAATCGGCCACCAAAATTTGTTTTTCCAAAAAACTTTTTTTCGTTACAGCAGCCAAAAATATTAGACACGTATTTTTTCGTTTGAATGTATTACGCGGAGTTTTCGAAAAAATAATTTTTGAAGTTTCACTAATTTAAAAAAGTTGACATTTTCAATCGCTTTTTACTCCAATATGGAATGAAGTTACAAAAATTTACCCCAAATATGAAATTTCCGCCTTTCTGAGCACATTTGACAGAAATATACGAAAATTCAATTTTCGAATTTTTCGACCGAAAAAGTAAATTTTTGAAAAAAAATTGAAATTTTTCAAATTTGGACATGATTTTTTTTTTTTTTTTTTATGAGTTGCCTAAACATTTTTCTTAATGCTGTCCAAATTTGAGGATGGAATTCTCAGTACTTTTGAAGTTATGAATTTTTTAATCGCGGATTTTTTAATGCTCAGAAAAACAAATTTTGGTGGCCGATTTTGCGTGGAATGCCCCCTATGCATATTTAAAAATTTTTAATTTTTAATTTTGTTAAATGGCAGGAAATATATATCCACAATATCAACAACTTAGCTAAAAAAAGTTTTCGAGTTGTCAGAAAATTTCAGCCCGATATCTTTTAGACAACGAGAAATATTTACACGCAAAGTCGAAATGGCAGAAAATCGTTCCTTCCGCTCACACAAGGGTTAAAGGTCATTTACTAAAAAATTTTTCAAACAGCAAGAAGCGGGAATTCTAGACTTTTATTTTTTTTTAAATCCTTTTTTTTTTAATTTTAAAGCTTAAAGCAGTTCGAAATTTTATCAGTTAAAAGTGTATTGCGCCACAATAAAAAAGACATCATCCCATTATTGGTAGACCTAAACTACCAAAATATACACTTGCTCGCATAACTCTGCGTACACCAGGAAAAAATACAATTTTTAGATTTGACACTTAATTTCTCTGTCAAGAAGTAATTACATATATAAATATAGGATTTTTTCGATATTTTGCTTACTTTTTTTTTATTAACAATTTTGTGACGTTTTTTTCGTGAAAATTGTAATTTTTTTTCAATCACTCACCATTTTGCAAAAAATCAAAATATCGAAAAAATCCTACGTGTGTCGATAGACATAGGTATTTTGAATATACTGTCAAAATTTCAGATCGATCGGTTAAGATTTGTTCGAGTTAGGTTTCCGCCCAGCTAAAAAAAGTGGTTTTGAGAAAATGCTGCACAGCCGCCATTTTGTTTTTGATTTGTTCCAAAAAAATTTTATTTTGTACTTCACATCTTATATTATAAAACCTACTTTACAAATTTTCGATTGGCCTTTTCATTTGGCCAAAAAAAAATTTCAGAAAATCCGATTTTTTTTTTCAGTTACTCAGATGTCCCCCCTTAATTGGATGGAATTAAAGTTATTTTGGTACGTCAAAAAGGTACAGAGAAATTAGGTGTGAAATCTAAAAATTGTATTTTTTTTCCTGGTATACGCAGAGCCTACTTGCTTCATGCAATCATATCTAGCGAAAAATGAAATGGTGTTTATTCACAAATTTTTTTCAAATTAATAAGGAATACCCTTAACTAGTTTGAGTATTTTATTAGATGAACACCCATTTTTTTAAACCAAATTTTATAGGTCGGTACTATCGCGATAGTTTGGGAAAAATAAATTGAAACTACCGATAGTGCGAATACCGGTAGTTTGACATCTCTAGCGACAAAGCGACATCCAAGCAGCATTTTTAATCAGTGATGGGAATGTAGAAGAACCATGAAACATCGGAAAAAATTATCGATGTTTTTGTATGTATCGACGTTAAGCCAGCCAGGTATAGATTTTAGACTACGACGGTCACACCAAAAATTCGAGCCAAATAATTCGGTTGAGTCGCGGACGGTTCATTTTTTGGATCTCGCCAACTAACTCTCGTATTACTTCAAGAGAAGTAATTTCAAGTAATGAAAATGCGCGTCAGCAGCGCCAGCTGAATCTGCGATCCGATCGACGAGATTTCCCAAGAAAACAAGTGCGAGTAGAAAGTGCGGTGTCTTGCGATCGTTTTGCCTCAAAACCGCAGCCTATGTGAAGAGAAGTGCGCTTTTTGTTTTAAATTCGCCGTTTTCACAATTTCCGTATTTCGCATTCCCTGCGCACTTGGCTCTCTTTCGACGCCGACGCCGACTGCGCAGCCGCCGCGACGCGAAATGTGCAGCAACAAGTTTTACCAATACAACGACAAAGTTAACAAATATTTAATTGGTGGCTTAATTTAATTAGCAGGCCCAAAGTGCAGTGCAAAAAAGCGAGATAAATTGGATTAAATCAGGCGGCGGAGAAAGGTACAGCAAATTACGACCCCTTAGATTTAATTGCTCCAAATTGGCTGCATTGCGTTTATGAATTTTGCCACCCTCTCCAAATTAAAAAAGCAACAATTGCCATGTCCGGCTTAGCAACAACAAAACTAACAACAACGGCATTCCAACGGCGTCTGCTTTGTTTTCACACACACACGCATACACAGAGAATATGCCACCCGCTCCTCTTTTTTTACTTTAAGCTCCGTCCCCTTCTCTCCCCCACTGTTAAAAGAGACGCTTCAAGCGGGATGTGGTTTTGCGCTTCTTCTCCATTCTCTTGTTCTTTGCAAGAAAGAAAAGGGTGCGACGACATTTCTATTGTTGTTGTTTTTTGTGTGTGCCTTTTTCTTTATTTTGTTGCTCACCTTCATACGTTATCAGAGTGTACATTTTGATCGTTTGTTTCGTTTGCGAGGAGAAGTCTCCAGTGGAGTTTCATGCTCCCTCTCGCTTGCGCGAACAGTTATACCTGTTTCCAGAGAGAGGGAGAGCGAGCGTTGGAAACCTGCGGATAAGACGAAGCAGCAGAAAAGTCTCCACTGGAGAGAGCGAGCGACTGGAAGATTGGAATTTTTAGTGCTCTGCTCTGACTAACAGGTTTTTAGTAGTAGCAGCTTTACATGTTTATTTTTCTACTACGATTTTTTTTGTTGCGGCTTACAATTCTGCTTTTCCACTCCCTCTTTATCTTTTTTTGCATGGCAAACTTTCGGTCATTGTACTGTTGTCATGCCTACCACAGGGAGAACAACAACAATAAGACAAACACTGATAGATAGTACAGTGGAGCAGGGAAAACTAGAATCTTCAACTTTGTATGTTTTGGTATGGCTTCTGTAAGACTAACTTTACTCAACTTTTAGCAATGCTTTATTACTTTTCTGTCCTACTTGCACATTAGCTTTGGATATTTTCTTGTTCATCAGGCCCAACAACTGCAATTACCTACTATCATACTTTTAAACTAAACAGTGCTCGATTTAAATATTCAAGCTATAGAACTTAACTTGCGTCAACATAAAAAAAGAGCTGCTTAAACCGATCTTAAAATTAAAAAAAATAATTTAATTTTAACTCACAAAAGACTAAAAAAAGGAAATGAATGTGTTATTTGTTGTAAAACGAGAGGCTAGCTTACTCCTAGAATTACTGTTTAAACATTGGACATAGTTTTGTAGCTGCACATAAAGTAGAAAAAAATTAGCGAGTGTCCACTGTTTCTCTACAAGCCCATTCCTTCGTTTCTCATTCTCGCCTAGCTCCGTTTTCGCCATTTTCGCACACCTCACTGCATGCCACTGCAATTTTATGCAGCTGAACTGTGTACTTCTTGTTTTCGCATGAGTCACGGGCTTGCTTTATTTTGGTTTATTTACTCCTCGCTTTTAAAGTATAAATAAATGAGAATTTGGCGGGAAATCGACAAAGGGTTCGCAATGTCACAAGCATTCTTATCAATGGGCACGTTCCGCATTCCAATTTCCTTATCGGGAGTTCTGCTGTCCTAAAAAGAGGCGAAAAGAGATAAACCAAAACTATATTGCCCCACAAACAATGACACAATGCAGTTGCATTGACAGCGGACTGATAACAAGGCATTTAACAAAAAAAAAAAAAAAAATTTCCCTCCCAGAAAGTCCACAAAACCAAACAAAAAGCCAAATAAATAAGGTAAATAAATACCAAAATCGAAAACAAGTGCCGGCTGAAATTAAATGTAGGACGGCGATCTACTTACGCCCATGCACAGTGAAAAAGAAAGAGAAACTGGCACAAACTCACACGTACACCTGTACAGGTATGCGGTGAATTTGTGTGAGGCTCCACAGGTGCAAGATAATCTAATTACGCCACGGCATAGACTTCCAATCCAAACAGCGGCCCAAAGCAAATCAAATATTTGGCCGCTGATAAAAATTGATCCGAAATTGATGTAGATCAGGGAGTGAAGACCAGCTGAATGCCCTACAAGTAGAAAAAAAGGTTATTTTTAAAAACTTTTTTTAGTGTAAGTCTTATTTGTTTTAAACTTAAAACATAACAATTGTTTAATATGAATCCAAAGCCTAAATCCGATTAAATTATTGGTTCAGGTTTATAAAGAGTGTTCTAAAATGAAATCCTACAACGAAGTACAAACTGATTGAAATTTTTATATGAACGACATCTATGTACAATATGTTTATCAAGAGCAAACTTGATAAAGTGTATGAGCCATTAGTTGGGCACATAAAATTGACTTATTGAAGACGAAATAGAATGTTATCAGAAGGTAATAGCTAAAAGTCAAAACAGCTGATAAGCTGTTAGGCGATAACTTGGTCAACCTGTTGGCTGCCAATACGAATTATGTAGGCTTAAAATGTTGCAACAATTTCATATCGAAGACAAGTAGTTTGCAGAGTATAAGCGCACAGAGAAAAATCATTGCATCACAGAATAATTGTACAAACTTTATAATATTATATTATTATATTATATGCTAATAAAGAACTGATTAGACTCAGACATTTCAAATTCCTAAGCCATTTTTCATTTATGTTCTTATGTTCCAGTCGTGATGTTCCAACCATACAAAAATATAATTGAAGGGACGAATAAACTTAGTAGATATGTGTAGATCATTGTCGTTGTGTGGGAATTAAGCAGTCAATGTCCATATTAGCCAGATTTCTGTCTTGGCTAGTCTGCATTCTCAGTTATCTGGACCAGCTGCAATTTAACTCCCCAATAGCCGCCCCACAATACCCCTATGTACATACCTCCTATCATTTATTTGCGCCTATTTGGCAATTTCTCATTCGCCGCTTGGCGCGTAATTGGACTCTTTTGCGTTTCTTGGTTCTCAAATGCAAAATGTTTATTTTTGGCTTTGGCTTTGTGTTTGCATGATCACCGCCTTCTCCTCCGCCTTTTGTTTACTTTTGCTTTCAGCGTGCCAGCGATACGTTTGTGGTTCTGCTTGCCGAATTGGTTTTGAGCAAAATTATAGTTTATTATGTGCTGCTATTTGGAGGGGAGTTTTAGCTGGAAATCCGAGCTTTTGTCCGTGCAGCTGTTTTTGAGTTATTTTCTTTTTTCGTTCTATACAAAGGTGCTGGTGTGCACAATCGAAGCTCACATGAATTTGCTCATAAAAATTCATAGGAAACCATAAACATCACAAGCCGAATTAGCTTCATTAACAGTAAAAAAGGAGTAAATATAAACAAAATATGTTTCACATATAGTATGTAGGGAAGACCGGGGCTAAACCGGACAGTTGACGTCTTGAGCGAAAAATGGAGCAGAAAACTGATTTTCCCCCGGAAATGTTATATTACATTTGAAAGCTAGTTCCTTCGCGTATAGTCTGTTTTTTTAAGATCCAGTCAGTTTGGCGTAACTTTGCTCAGACTGCACATTTGAAGTTGTTTCGTAGCTAAATAAAAGTGTTCTATTTAATGTCTAACGAAAACTGAAATATACATATATCAAGAAAGAATTGAAAGCAAAGTTACAAATGTATTTATTTTAAATCATAACATTTTTAGCAACAATAAACATGGCCGCTATACCACTACAGAAAAACAATGACCTAACGAAATTAAAGTAATCGCCAAAAATTTTCCGACTCAGCCCCATGCGCTTATTAGTCCACTAGAATTGATTAATTGGAAACCATTGATTTAAAAAAAATAAAAAACTATTAACATTGGTTCAGCATACCTTAATAAGCTGAAAACACTCACCAAAAAATTTTTGCACTTGAAGATATACTTCATAATCAAAAAAGTCTGCGATTTTTTCTACACATGTTCCCTCTATTATGGCTCCCCCCATGTAATTCCAAAGGAGGAATTATTTGAGTGCTATTTTTTTCTATTGACAAATTCGAGCCACCTAAATGATCCGAACTTCTCGTAATGATGGTATTTAAACACTACTGGTTTCTCAAACCCTTTAATCTAGGACTAGAACAATTTTTTTTTACCCTTTTTGTCTAGTGCGGGTCAGTGCCACGCCTATTTGTTGAGCCGTGGACCAATTTTCGCCCCTTCAAAGCTTAAACGAGTGCAAACCCGTTTCGCAAATCGAATGCTATACTATAGCTACAGCTCACTCGCTCGATCAGCCAAGAAACTCGTTTTCTTCTGCCGCCTGACCGTGATTTTATTTTTGTTTTGTGTGCTTTTTGCTGCCGTTTCTGTATGCTCTTTTTTTAATGTTTTGTTTTATATGCGAGTGAGTTGTTGTCGTAAGCTGATCAAAACTTGACTACTAAAGTGTGTGTGTGCCAACGTGAATAGTGTTCCACTTTGTTTGCAATTTGAATGCGCGATTTCATGTGAGCAAGTTTGTCAATCAGTTGGGATTTCCCATATCTCGCTGACCACCTCCCTGGACAATGTAGAAGTTTCCCATCAGTAACTGCGGGTCTTAAACTTCTTCCCGCACATTTTACACGCGGTTCAAATTACACAAGACAATCAACTTCAGTTAACCAAGCGGAGAAAATACCACTGCAGAAACTTCACTGCAGTTCAAAAGTTACAGAAGGAAAAATTGTTGTTCCCATTTAGACAGATCAGTGAGGGTATACATTTTGATTCTGGAATTGGGGAGAAAATTCTGTGAAAAACTGTGACTAAGAGACTAATGAATTTTCGGACTTGAAATTTCGTGTTCAGTTAACACAGTCAAATACACTATCCAAGATTTTTTTATTGTAAAAATTGTAAAAATTAAATTAAATAAATTAAATTAAATAAAATAAAAAATGTATTAAAAATCGTTGTTTTCCAAATAAACTATGTTGTCATGTTCATATATTTTGCTGCTCGGAAAGAACCAAGAGAATAATCCTGTAAAGGTACTAAATACAAATTATACACTGTAGTTATAATTTTGAAACTAACAAACAAGGCATGGCAGTCAGTAACAAAATTTTAATAAAACAGGAATGTATGGCAAGCATGTCGCTGTCACCCTCACTTCTAATTGCGATCATTGAAGTATTCCATTCATTCAACGATCGTCCATAGACGATCTCCCTTTCAGACATTCCCTGATTCCATGTCAACTGACAGTTGGACTAATGGAAATGTCTACGCCACAATAATCTGCATTTTCTGAACCGATTGTGGTGGTGATCAGAAGTAGAGGATTTCGAGAAGAACTTAAGCCAACCAACCAACGATTTAAGCATTTCAATCACATAATATGCCGACATTGAAACATGGGTGGAAAATATACCAGAACTCGTTGACTTTTCATCTCTTGTCCAAGGAGTTCCATTCTCCTGCCCTTTATTGTTTTCTCGCCGCTGATTGACAAGCGTCCCTTGCAATTGATGGACAGAAGTGCGACAAAAAGAAGTAGGTACATAAAGGTACCACAATGAAGGAGTCCTCCAAAAGATGACTGTACTTTTTTTTGTCTACTTTCCCTTGTTGCTTGAATGAACCCCCTAGCCCAGTAGTTTGCCCTGGAATTGTCAATTGGGATAACTCATAAGGGGAAAACTGTTTTTCAACCACGTTCTGCGCCAGTGCACAAGTCTCTCCCCTGGTGCATACACAGAAAAAAATATACTCCAATTAAAGACTTCATTAACTGATCATTGTTAAAAATTAAATCACAGGAAGGTATAAATATATAAAACATTTATGTTGATCAATTTAACAAAGCATCACAATTGTATGTAGTTTCTTAAAAGGAGAAAATATCTTTGGTTGAAAATTTGTTATCCATTGGTCTTAAACAAATTAGTTTGAAAAAACTTACAAATAAATAAAATGATTTGGTTATCAGGGACACCGACTTAAGAAAGACGTTTTGATAAAAAAGCGTTTAAAGTTTGCTTGGTGCGCCCAACGGTTCTCGAAGGGATCGGATATTTTTCTGCATATCTCGGTCAATTTCACTCGTTATATTTATACTTTAAATTAAAAAAATAAATAAAATATTGTTTTTTTTGCGTCTAGACCATAACCCTCCATTAGTTCTTATATAACCGTTTTTCTCCGTGTATCTGTGCGATCCTTTTTTGTATATATATATTTTGTTTTGAGGCTTAGTAATTCCGAACGTGTGCTTGCGTTGCCTTCAGCTAGCTACCTGCTTCGGATGATCTTGATTTTGGGTTGGCCGGTTACCTGGTCTCGACTGTAAGCCCCTCCTTTTGTCTCTATGGGAATGCTCTCAAAACCGCCGTGTGATATATCTGGAGTGTTGATGCAACACAATTCCACCCCTGACGCAAACTCGCCAAAGAAATATCATCAGAATGCGCTTGGCAACAAGTTCGGCAGAGTACTCGGATTTAGGTATACTTTTTTTTAGGGAAAACTTCGAGGGGTATGTAATCCTTAAGCGGATTTAACAGGGATATTTGATTTAGGAAAGTTTCTGTTTTAATTTACCTTACCAAAAAAGGCTAAATAAATTTGTATGTGTTTTGAAGGTATTTGTTACAAGTAATTAATTTTTATATTATTCCGAGCCCTCAAATTTAGCATATATTTGTGGTAACTTTATAAGTAAATTTTTTTATTTAACAAAGTTTATTAACCTTCTCCCTTATATATGAATTTCCACAAACTAACTGTGTCTTTTAAATATTTTTCCATATTTGTCGATTAATGATTAAAAAAACCATTTTATCTACCTAAAAAAGTACCACTTGTGGTATCTTTATTATCATGTTTGAACTTTTTTCTTTGTTTGCTGCTAGAAGATTATTCAGAATTATTTATTGTTTCAGCTTTGTCAGCGCCTTTTGTTTGGTGGATTGTAGAATTCCTTTCACAGTTTAAGCAGGATAGACTTCTTCGCCACTCAGACTTCTCCGTCTGTCTCATTGCGCACACAAATGAATGCATAATGGGGTCTTAATGTCTCTACGACTGTCTGTCTGTGTGGCTGTCTAAATATCTCAGAGTTTGCCTGGAAATGCCTAATTTTCGATGGTTTTTTTTTCTCAAGTACCGCCTCATTGAAACTAATTATTTTGTCCGTCCTTAAGTCTCTGAGCCGCGGCAGCTGATTACCGCTCAGCTATTTGTTTTGGTTTTGCACCTAGCGGCAGTCTTTTGGCCTTGTGTTAGCCATGTTTTAACAGCTGCAAAATTACCGCCCAACTACCTATGTTACTGCTTTTTCTATTGCTGTAGCCGGTAATTACGAAGATGTTAGATGTTGTCGGCGGATTTTATGGGACGCCATCAGCAGATGTTCAATTTATGCACAGTCTAGTTGTTTTTCCGACCTTACGTGCATAATTTTTTGTAAGAGCTGAAAGTTGAAATTAGATGTGTTTCCTGGGCATTCCAGTAAAACTTCGCAGTACTTAAATATCTCTGTTTCTATCGTGACATATCTCAGTTAAATGGTAGATTGCTGTGATCGTGTCTACTAATACAAATGTTGTAGTCAGCATTATGCACAATCATTTTGTTTTGAGTTTTGAGGAAATTTAAACTCACTTAGATAATACAAGATCAATAAAAGGTAAAAGATAAATTAAAATTAACGTGTAAATTTTGTTTTAAAGGTTTTTGTTTTTAATAGCCTCATTTAGCTTCATTTTAAAAACTGTTTTTGTTGAAGGCAAACTAAAAAAAATATTACATCTGAGTCCAGTATTTATATTGTTTACCATTCAAATGTGCGAGCAGCGAAAGTTTATAAATCTTTTAGGAGCGGCCAACCGAAAGTAAAGGGTTACCAGTAGTCAAATCTCAAACACAAAATTTTCATTGAATGTTAATTGGTAGGCAACATAACTGCTCTTGCACAAATTTAATGTCAAAGGTTGCCAGAATTAATTAAATATAAATATAGACAGGGATTTGGGAGTGAGAGAAGCTCGATGTGGGCCTTACATCAAATTCCCAAACTCAGATAAGTGAATTGCAATCGCTGGCACTTGACAGCTGCGCCTGCGCAATAGACGACGCAGAACGAATAATGAATAAAGATTGTCAACCGGGCGAATCCATGCGGCATTCCACACATCCAACCGGTTGTGATTTGAAATATCTGCCCCGTACCCCCAGTTTCCCTATTTTTTCTACCATGTATCTGCATTTATGAGTGACATGACGGCGTGCGTCTGTTAGTGATTTGCCATGCGAACGGCCAACAAATTGCTTATGGAATTAACTTAAGATTATCAAGCAACGGCCGGTTGGGACATTTGGCTATGTTTTAACATTCATACCTGAAACTGCATTCGTGGTAATTTGCAATAGGTGAAATTTTATCGAATCGATGTTTGGAATTTAGATGATTTAACTAATCATATTATATTTCCATACCTACATCCCTAGAAACTGTAAAGTTATTTAATTGAATAAAAAATATGCAATAACATAAAGTAAATCTACGGTTTTTGTCAAATTTTTTAAAATGCTATTCGTTTTAAAATTAAGTGATTCATTGGTCGATCTATGTATATCTGTGATTAATAATATTTAAAAACTGTTTATATCGGAAACTGTTACATTTTGCCATAAAATTGCACAATGATAAAAATCTTTCAAACATTGTAAAAAATTTTCACTTACCACTTTTATAAGATTCCCCTTTTACGACATTTGACGTTTTCCACGTTAATTGGAATTATATTGCCAATTGTCAATTGACGCCGATGTCTGCGTCTTCATTGTCCCCTTTTAATGTCTCGTCTTTCGAAGTTTGTGTTTGTCTCCCCCCAGAAATTGTGTTTGTCTTTTATGGGCGTTGTTCGGCCGAGTGAAAGTTCGTTTTTCCAAGAAGCACGCCCTGAATTATGGCTTCGTATCTTTTAGAAACAGTTTTTCCATTAGAAATAAGTAGACGACCATTTAGCAACAGCAATTTCTGCTGCTCAAAAGCTGGCAACCAACAACTTCAAAGCGAGCAACAAGTTCCGCCCGCCATAATTTTCCCACATTAAGTATGCACCTAAAGCTGACTTTGCTGAGAGCAAAATCCCTCCACAGTCCGTTTAAAAATTGTCAGGCAGTGTAAAGTTGCTGTAATGACTACTTTTTTAGTTTAATAAAGAACTCGGAAATTCTTTTAATTTTTATTTGATATTTGTTTTACTGTCCTTGACATCTCAAGAAAGATAAAGCGTACTATAATGGATACTAATAAGAAGATATTTGATTTCTTGTAAACCATTTTGTCGTCACACATATCTGTCAAATTCGAGACCAATATTTAGGCAACAATTTTGTTGAAATATGAACAGTATGGTTGTGCGACGTGAATTACTATTAAAACTTATACTTAATTCAAAAAGTTATTTGGTCAATATAATTTAACAGTCAAACAGCTTAATACAGAATTTGACCTAAAAGGAGTTGTCCAATAAATTTAAAAATTCCTGAGAAATATGTACAATAAAGGTTTATTAGTATATAGTATTTTCTTAGCAATCTCTTGACTTATTTGTTGTGACAACTGTCCTACATTTTTGTCGTGCACTGTGGGCCACTGGGTACATCAGATGCATTAAACAAAGCGCAGGCAGTCGCGTCTATTAACCGGTTAATTGCTTCCTGGCCTAATTAGGCACCAGCAGTCACAACAAGCCGCCCAGCAGCATGCAAAATGGCAACATCAGATATAACCGCACTCGGGGCAAGTTAACAGCTCGAATGCGTCATCTTAACTGTTTATGCTGGTTGTTGCAATTTTATTTGGCTTTCTTATGGCCATTACATGAGCGGTGGCTCAGAGTGCCTGATACTGGGCAAAACCGGATGGTTCAGACCACACCTGACCAGCCGAGCGGAAAAACTTTTCTCCCATTCAGCAAAACTTCACACTTTTTAATTACGCAGAGAGTAGATGATTTCTCTTTTCTTTTGTTTGTTTTTTTAGACAAACCAATTTGAATAATCATAAAATCTATATTATTGCACATTTCAACTGAAAGTTGCGTAAGTAGTTTATGCAGAGATAAACTCTCAAATCCAGTAGGGTAGGAGTGAGGC
The DNA here is from genome assembly GCA_018150695.1 of Drosophila oshimai. NCBI lineage: Eukaryota > Metazoa > Arthropoda > Insecta > Diptera > Drosophilidae > Drosophila > Drosophila oshimai. The sequence goes on from JAECWM010000092.1 coordinate 24,852, forward strand.
TAAATTATGTCATTAAAGCTATGGGAAATGTTATATATTGTTGTTTGCTTACTTTTTTTATATAAAACCATGTGTTATTAACAGCCAATACTCGATTTTTATTTGTTAGGCCATAAATATGAATACTGGCCCTCGTATTAGGTAGATTCTCCGAATCATAATTATGCTCGCCAGATCATGTGTAGACTGCCTGCGCTACCGCACCCCACACGATGATCAATGCATACTTAATTAGTCAATTTTCAATAAATTTCTGAGCAAGAGGGTGTGCCCGATTCGTCTGTGAAAAAATGCAAAAGACCACGAGTAGGTATTCTGAACTGAAATGTCCCGGCTAGACATTACCTTTAACTCGTAATTGAAAGGGTAAACATGATTGATTTTATTATATTTAAGTCAACCAAAATTTATAATAATATAATTATATTAATAATGATATTTTGGTTTCACGTCTAAAAAAATTTAGTTGGTACACAGAATGTGTGAAATAGACAAAAAGTAAACAAGCACATAAAAAAATTGTTAGGCCTGATCATATTTTAACGAGTTAAAAAAAATTATTTTGTTCCCAATATTTTTGTTTATGTTGCACATCCGTGACCCATATTAGCACAATATACTCCTGATACTTAAAGAATGGATAAATATAACACAAAATGCATAAAAATTAAACAATGCATAACTTAATTATGAGCGCATGCAAAAATTCACTTATGTATATAGTACAGAGGAGTACCGTCTCTCCTCTTACCATCAAAAAATTTATATTTGCATGCATTACTCATTCGTTTTTGTTTCAAGTTTGAGTTGCGTGCTCGTTGTGCTAATTACGATAAATAAATATTTTCAGCAGAGGCAGAGAATGTGAGACAAAAAAAAATTTATGAAAATACTGGAAAAGAAACTGCTTCACCATAAACGGAAACTATTAATCAACTTTCACTTGTAGCTTTTTTGTCGCTTCTTTTGCTTCGCTATCGATATTTTTTATCTTTGTTGTTGCACCTGTTAGTTGATGTATTTTTTTTTATATCTTCATATATTCGAGGCCTTCGCCCTGTTTGTCAGTTTTAATGAATGAAAACTAACCCATATTGGGCAAACAAATTTTTTTTTTTGGGTCCCAGGCCTTTTGACCGGCTTTGCTTATCAGGCAACAGGTTATTGACTGATTAAGCATATTGAAAGCTTTATCTTAATGTAGCTTATCTGTGCGTTTATCTTGATTGCTTTAAAGTTATTTCATTATTTCCAAAGCGGAGTATCTCAAATACTGTGAACGTTTTAAATGTCTGTCTGTCCGTCCGTCCCTCCGTACGAACGTCGAGAACTATAAGAGCTAGAATAACCAAATTTTGCGCACAGACTTCCATAAACAAAGCAAATATCAAGTTTGTTTCAAAACCTGACCACGCCCTTTTTAACGCCCACAAACCGCAAAACTCTGTGGTGCCGGCCTTTCAAATGCTAGAGAAAAGTGGCCTTAATACAAATGTATTTATCCAAAAATTTTAAAAGTCTGTGTTTACAAGTACGTTAAATTGTATTGCGCTTAAAAGCACGCAACACTTTTTTTTTCAAAGAGGACAATGAGTATCGGAAATCTGACAGTCGGGAAGTCGGACTATAAGCTTCTTGCTTGTTATTAAATGTATATTTTGTTTAAACAAATAAGAACTGGAACTTTAACTATAATGGGTAATATGGGTTATTACAAAAAAATTATAAATAAATCGTAATGTACTACCTAGTTTCTAAAAATAAAACTAGACAAAAATCCCAACCGTTTTTAATGTAAACGATGTTATAGAGTCTGTTACTTACTATGCTATACGATGGTGACGAATACATGTAATCAAATTAGAAGAGCCTACTTGCTTCATGCAATACCTAGCGAATACATGAAATAGTGTTTATACACACACTTTTTTCCCCATTTCATGAAATGATTGCATAAATACAGTATTAGATTTTGATAACATTCTAAAAGGTGCACTCAAAGTCTTATTTCCAACCGTTTATTATTAACACAAATATAGTTACTGGTCACTGAAGCAGACACAGTAAAGTGTAGACGTACGATTAGCTTGGGAACGAAGGAAGTAGCAGTTGGTTGATTTAAAGAATTTCACATAATAGTAAAATTAGTCATGCATTCTTTAACTACAAGACAAACTTCCTCTAGTTTGGACGTGCTTTCGAGGTCTGTTTCTAGCTTTATTCTACATCACCTACGTTGACTCAGTCGGTCGATTCCCCACCACACCTCACCTAGCTGCTAGCAAATCAGGGCTCATTAAAAATTGCGCTCAACCCAATTCCATCAACCAATTAAGCGTGGCCCAGCAGCGCCGAATAAATCCAGTAACAACAATGACAACAAACTTGACTCATATAAATTGTCTATATGTATGCTTGCGGTTTTTTTTTCATACATACATATGTCTCCACTTCTTTGGGCTCATCACTCGCTTCCTGCTCTGTTCGGCGGTCAACAAGCCCAAAGGCGAACGCAAAAAAGCGTTAAACAAACAAAAAGAATAACAACAAAAAAAAAAAAAAAGGGAGTCAATAACCCACGTTGGTATGCCTTTTGAAGCCGTTTGCCGGTTTATTGTTTTCTTTTTCGCTCTCAAGAAAAATTGTTTTCATATTTATTTTCGTGCAAGAGTTAGAGACAACGCGAAATCGTTGGCAAAAGGTAAATTATAAAACGCCAACAACAGTTACCTGTCCAAACAGCCGAAGCCAAAGTATGTGAACAACAAATTTTATTAAGATTAAAGGCCCTTTTTATCTGAAACTAAATGTCTCTGAAAATAATGAAAACAAACAGGATAAATGGAGAAAGGGTAGTAATGGGTACAAAAGTTTTTTCTTTTTCAACCTTAAATATAAGAAAAGAGTTTTTTAAAAGTATATTTAAATGAACTTTTTTTTTACATTTTTATTTAGATTTTTTCGACCAAAATTAATAAGACTTTTAGGTAGACATTGTTATGTTTAATAATATTTGACAAGACTATGGCGAGCTGTAACTTAGATCTTAGCTAAAGTGCTCTACTTGTCTTCAGAACTCATTTTGGTTTAAAATAAGCTGACTTTGTCTGGCACAAGTGTCACAGGCTTAAAAAGAAAACCTAAGTCAGCACCAGAAAAGAAAGAAGCCAAAGAAAAGCAGATCACAGCGAACCGGGTAAAAACAGCCAACAAAAATCAATCGTCCGAAAGACAAACAAAACAAGAAATATCTCTATAGTCGGATTTCCGAATTTAAAATACTTTGTCGGTACTCATTTATTTAACAAAAGTATAATTTAATTTATTATTTTTTTTTTCGACTTATTCCATTTCACTTTCCGGGAAAAAAAGATTCACATTTTATTGACTTTTATCTTCCCAATTTTTTATTTTTTCTTGCTTTACTTTAAAAAGGTTAAGTTTTAAAACAAACACCATTAAAAATTAAAAAAAAAATGTATTGAAAGTATTTTAAATTAGTTGTACCAGTATAATATGGACTCATGGTCTATGGACTTTGTTTCAGTACATTGGCTTCTTTAACGGAAAAACGACTAAAAACGGATTTCTAGCTCATCTAGCATATAAAAACGAAAAAACAAGCCAAGACCACCTTTTCTTGAAAGGGTATTGTTTTTGTTTAAGTTTTTATTTTACATATTCATTTTTATTTTATTATAGCTGTGCTGTTTTGCTTTGCCTTGTTATTTATTGACGTTTAAGCTATCTGAATTTAACCAATATATTTTCATTTGGATATTTGACTTATTGGCGTTGTTGAATAAAAGACATAACATACAATATTAGATACAACATTTTTGGATTCATATAAAGCTTGATGAATTCATTTTGATTTGTATTTGATTTTTAATTCTTTTAACAAAGCGTTTTTACTGCATGTTGTTGACTTGACTCTAAGACTTTTTTCTTTGTGCAGATTTCGGTTCAGGTGTTTCCTTCAGAGGAACTGTTGTTTGTGTTTAAATTTTTTCCAGCCTCTGACAGCTTCCGTTTGTTTTACAAACCCACTGACCCCGAAATAAATTGAAACAAGAAAAAACAAACCGAACACAAACTGCAACCGGCAACCTGTTTTGCTAACATGAACTATAGATGCAAAGAGGGGTGGCGAAGGGAATGGGTGAGTGATGTGATGTGAGGTGAGTCTATTGCGCGCTGCAGGTGCCAAAGCAACAGCTGCATACAAAAAAAAAAACGACAAGAGAAGAAAAAACTTTTAGTTATGCCTAGGCCAGCAACAATTTTACATGTCCCAGACCCACTTCGTGAGGTTTGAAGCTGCTCAGAAACTTTGGTTTCTGCTTTGTATCTGTATCTGAAAATAAATGCACAGATGCGGCTAAAGTTATAGTAGGTACTACAAAAACCATTGGCAAAAAGTGCACAACAAAAAAACCAAATGAAACGTACCATGTCAGACAAACACACCTCTTAACGAGGTAGGAAAATAATGACGCACCTTGAGGACCTTGTATTTAATTATGAGACAAAAATTATCAAAATATAAGTTATTCGCTTGCGGGATAGCTGCAAACGATTCAAATTATTTGAAACTTTTTCTTTTGTCTGTGCTAGAATTGTGAACATTTTTATTTGCGATACTGGAAGAGTAAGCAAATACTGCCCGTCCGTCCGTCCGTCCGTGCGAACGTCGAGATCTCGGGAACCATAAGAGCTAGAGACATCAAATTTCCGCATACAGACTTCTGAATACCCCACGTAGATCAAGTTTGTTTCAAAGCCCGACCACGCTCCCTTTTTACGCCCACAAACCGCGAAATTATGTGGTGCCTACATTTTAAATGCTAGAGAAAAGTGGCCTTAATAAATGTTGTTTGAATAGAAAATATCTGCAAAGATAGGTATCTAAAAATTTTGAAAATCTGACCAGTTTTAAGAAGTTGCGTATGCAAGTGGGTTAAAAACTTATTGCGCTTAGAAGCAGGCCTATTTTTTTTTAAGAGGGCTAACGAGTCTTGCGTTTTTTCTCGTTTTATTTTTTTAAGGAGGGCAATAAGTATCGCAAATCTGATAGTCGGGAAACTAAAGCGTTCTTTCTTGTTTTTCTGCTCAAATCAGCAGAAAGGCAACAACAACTACACCAATTACATCACACTTGGTTGTTATAAATGTCACCTTTATGTCTTTTTAATAATGTCGTACAGCAATTACAATTTGTCTCTGTTTCCGTACCTGGAATCGCCACCCCATTTTTGTGGAAGCAAGTGAAATATTTTTGTTTGCTCTTCAGTTGCTACGGATAGGTTTTCCCATATGCCCCTCATTTCGTAAAACTTGTTTAAATTTAGCAATGGGACAGTGAAACTTGTGACAAGATAATAGATTTTCTTAACATTATATACTTATTAAAACTACAGATAAGAGATTTGATGTGGGAAAATCGTGCAGAGTATGTTGACTACATCTGGAATACAAAAAGAACTGTGTAGGAAAAGAAGTAATGTTAGCAAAAGAAAATAAGCAAATTTAAGGTACATTTGGGTGAACATAAATACAATCGCATATTTAAAAAAAGGACTTTACATGATGAGGCATAAGAAAACGTTTTTTATGGGCAAGGGCTTGCAGGTTGATATATTTTTAGTCTGATGTAAGTAACACATAGAAGGAGGCATTTTTGACCCTATAAAGTATATATATTCTTGATTTAGCTTAGTGCAAGACCTATGAACATCAAACTTTCCCAATCGTCTTTATTTATGTGCAGGCAGACCGAGTTCGAAGATTTTTACGATCGGATGACTATATCCTATAGCTGCCATATAAATGTTTGCCAAATTTTCTGTTTCTGTTAACCTTTTTCGCTTAGTGTAAAACGTATCAACTTAAAACTTTTCAATCGCATTTTTTGTATGTCCAAGTAAGTCTAGTCTAAAAATCTTCACAATCTGGTGACTTTATCTTATAGCTGCCATACACATCGACTAATATTTGTATTTCGTTTAACGTTTTTTGCTTAGTATAAAATCGATTAACATACAGTTTCTCCAAAATGTATATTTTTTTTGTTCTCTCCAAAAATGTGTCTGATCACTTTGGCTTATTAAAAACAGACTACTTTACTCTCTATCTGCAAGAGTATATTAACTTCGGCTTGCCGAAGTTAGATTTCCTTCTCGTTTTTGTTAAACCTGTTCATAACTTAACCTCTAAGCAACCAGAAATTTAAATCATTTTTAATCGATCCGATCAAAGGTTTAACACGAAATACAACTTTATAAATTATTCTTTTAATTGTAGAAATAAGTTTCCTTAATAATTCCTTTGTCAATGCACGTCCCTCCATATCCTGAAACTCCTTTAATAACGCACCCCTTTTCTTTATTGTCTGATCAACCCTGAAAACAAATACATACATGCCTTGGCAACCATTGAAATGCAATTTGGGCGACGGGCAACGAAAAATACCCAAGCATTTTTGAAAAAGGACCGCTCTACTTCCACACCTTATCCTAAAAAGGTGGTTAGGTGTTCCACGAAGCATGAAAACTCTAGAAGCAAGAGTTGGCTGCACCAAGAAAGCAACGTTTTGAAATGCAATTTCCACTGGCGACGCACGCCCTCGCGGAAATTGTGGAAATAGCTTTACTTAAATGGTTACCATACCATCCCCTCAACCTTGCACCCTCTTTATAGAGCGTACTGCTCTGTAAATCGACAAGTTTCAGTGCACAAACGACGTGTTCCCCAAGCGGAACCGCTGACGGTTATTAAACTGCCTATACAAGACGGAACTAAAACATAGAAGAAGCAACAGAACCCGGTGACGAAATAATGCCAACAGATAGGAACAAAAAAGTTTTAAGAACTTAAAGGGGAAAAGAGGGTTGGAATAGTATAGTTCAGGCATAGTTCCGCTGTTTGACATCACTTCTCTTCAAAATAACTTTGGTAAACTCTGAACGTTTCCTTCCACTGGACACAGAACAAAAAGAGAAACACGCCCTAAATAACGTCTTGGGGTTATTTGTACAAATGTACGGAAATTTTCTGCTTTGATGAAGTTATTTGTTTAGGGTCGCTGAGCGCAGAAAGTCGGTGTGGGAAGTTGTGGTTAGATATGATCATGTAATGGAACTTTTAATTGGTTTGTAGAGGAGCTTGGCGATTGTCATATACTATACTTGTGTGGTAGATGACATGTGCCTGGCATGCCCATCATTCCCCTTTCTCCGGAAATGTTAACCGAAGCGATCATAAATCAAAACGGGCTCTTTCATTTATTACCATTGAAAGTTGGTTGAAGAAATGGGTAAGAATAGGTTTATAACTTGTGAGAGGATTTATTCTACTATTTTTATAAACGTTACTCTTAGAGTAAAAGGAAATACTGTGATTGTTGCAAATGTCCGTCTGTCTGTCTGTCCTTAGTTCATGCCGTATCAACAATTATACACTTTCAAACAGTCTATGGGTTATAAAAATCGGATTGTTAAACTATTTGTCGTATTGAAAAATACTTTTACACACACATTTTACCAATACTTGGCTTAAAGTTTTTGTTAAAAAAAAATACATTTTTGTTCAAAAGCCAAGGGACTGTTAATTTAAACATTGCCAACAATAATTGAAGTTTCATACAATAATTATTTTGTTACCACTTATAGTTTGTTCCTCTTGGAATGTAAATAGGCATGGAACGCATGTAAGTTTGACTTCCCTATCCCTGTTTGTAGGAAAACAGACGAAAATTTACAATGTCTTCCTGTAGTTTTTCTGCCCCTCATGATCTATGGGTGTTTACATTCGGCAACGGAAATTTTATGTTTGCCGCATCTGCGCCAACTTTTACCTTTTCGCTTTTGTAGAAGTTGTAAACCCAGAATCTAATTTTATCAAACTTGTATGTTTGATTGTTTACAGATAGTCAGATTCCCCAACAAAAACAAAAAAAAACGACGTCACACTGGAGTCACAACACGATACATTTTCCCAAAGCTAAGACGAGACCTTCCCCCACCCCAAATACAACCTGTACAGTATGTCACATGATAAGAAGATGTTGGATCGCGAGGCAGTTCGTTCAGTGATACAGCAATGGAATGCCAATCGATTGGATCTGTTTGCGCTCTCCGAGCCAGACGAGGTGAGTCTACTTCTTAATAAATACCAAACACATTAACTTATTAAATATTTCCATTACAGAACCTGCTCTTCCATGGCGTTATGCGCTTCTACTTTCAAGATGCTGGCCAGAAAGTGGCCACCAAATGCATTCGCGTGGCTTCCGATGCCACCGTCACAGATGTCATAGGTAAGGCGATAATTTTAAAAATTTCGCGACTAGAATTTAAGAGTTTTAAAGAAAATCTAGTTAGGTGAACATGACACTTTAAAATTTTGTTTTTTTTTTTGGATAAAAAAATACTCATATTGAATTAGTTTTGGTTTCGTTGCGGTCAACGTTATAAAAGTTATCAAGTGTTGTTGATTTTAAATGTAAATTAGACAAGATAAATTAAGATTTAGTAGAGAAATATTTTCTTCTTATTTAAGTTTCTTTGAATTAAACCTAATGCATTTTCTAATTTCTTTGTTATTTTGTATGTTACATAAAGACACACTTATTGAAAAATTCCGTCCTGATATGCGGATGCTATCCGTGCCCAATTACGCCCTATATGAAGTACACGCTAATGGTGAAGAGCGTAGACTAAATGCTGATGAAAAGCCTTTGCTAGTGCAACTCAACTGGCACATCGACGATCGCGAAGGTCGCTTTCTGCTCAAGAACATTGACCAGAAGACTACTGTGAGTACTTTATTTTATACCCACCTATCTTTTCAATAGAAACTCAATGATAACTGTCCGTAGCCCATCGAGCAAACAGATCTGAACTTTAAGAGGAAACTCTCGAAGCGTGAGAAAAAGGAGCAGAAGAAAAAGGAGAAGATGGCGAAGCTGAGCTCCGATCCTCCCACTTCCAATGGCAGTCATTTGGGGTTGGGCAATGGGATTGGCAGTTCCTCGGGATCAGCCCACATGAATGGCAATACCGGAGGGAGCGGTGGCGATGGCAGCGATGCCGTGGCCGGAAAACTGTACACCGAACTGCCGGAAACCTCGTTTACACGGTCGATCTCAAACCCGGAGGCCGTGATGAGGCGACGGCGACAACAGAAGCTGGAGAAAAAGCTCCAGCAGTTCCGCTCCAGAGATGGTGGTCCGGACACTGGTGGCACGTTAAAGATTTACGGCGAAAGTCTGTGCCAGGACGTTCCCTACAAGACACTGCTCCTCTCAATACGTGACTGTGCCCAAGCGGTTGTCCGCGAAATGCTCACAAAATACGGGCTGGAAAAGGCCGATCCCCTGCACTATTGCCTGGTTCAGGTGGGATGAATAAATTTAATAGGAATTATTAATATAAATTGTTTGGCTAAGCTAATCAGAAACTTCGACCCAGTTCTGTCCTTAAAAAATACAGTTTTCATTAACTTTAATTTGGTATACAATTTATGCTGTACATTTTTAAAGTTTAAATTTACTTTAAATTGATTTGCAAAAGTTTTTTGAGAAAATTTATATTTATAAAATAAAGCCTTTCCTTATTGATCGGCCAACAAGCTAAAACTTGTTGAGGGGATGCTCTCATTAAAAACTGTTAAAAATTAAATTGTCCTTGTTGTCATCGTTATACTGTTGAGATTGTGCAATAAAATAATCGATGTACACGGTCAAGATCGCCCCATAACTTTAAATTTGAAGTTATTTACTCGTTCTTAGGTCTATTCTTCAAAAAATTAAGTTTATGTTTGAGTCGAGCTGTTAATTTAGTGTTTCCGATCGATCCTAAATCAGCAGGATGTACGCAGTTTTCGCATTCCCACGCACTTCATCTCAGACAAACGTCACGACGGGCGCCAATTTGATTTCTTCGTCTTGAAACAAATTTGTAAATAAAGGCGAAAATATAAGCTTTTGAATCCTAAAACCGAATTTATTTATGTTCTTTCGTTGGCCCACAAGAAAGTTCCAAATTACGCTTACTTTTAACCTCCCTTTTAGCAAATACAGATTTGAGAAGTTAACCATTATGACTATGACTGAATTTAATTTAACTGAACTTTACAGAAATACTCAAATGCTTTTGGTTAACCATTATGGTACAGGCCGTTTAATTTAACCTCATAGCAAACATTTTGATTTTTCTGTGTTCAAATCAGTTCTTTCTTAAAATTTTTGTAAACCACATTAAAAATGTGGAGCTATTTTTTTTAATCATTTTAGTTTTAAATTAATACTGTTTTATACTACATTCAGGTCAACAGCGATGGAACAGAATATATACTCGACGATGACGAGTGCCCGCTATCGATACTCATGAACCATCCAACGTCGCGAGGTGAGTGCCTTTATATTGCCTGATTACCAACCATTTAAAATCAATTTTCTTTTGTGAGGGAAATTGCCACTTCAATCATAAATATGGAAGCAATATTCTTGGCCTGATATAAGCCTTGTTTTATCAATAATTATGCTCACTCTCACTCACTAACAGACTGACTGACAGCACAAAGAAAGGCAACAGCAAAACAAGTATACTGTTGCTATTTTGTTGTTTCATATTTTCTTGAAAGCTTTGCCTTGGCTCAGTTGTCAGTAAGCATAGCGTCGTGACGGAATTTCTTAGCTGCGTTGTACTTTTAAATTAGTTTAACTTCAAATTAATACGAGTAATATAAGTAATTAAAAAAATTTTTAAAAAGATTGATTTAAAAAATTAAATGTAAAGAAAAGTCATCTAATCATGAAAAATGATGTTTGTGAGAAGCTACGTAAGTTTATAATAAAAGTTTTTATTACAATTAAACTCAACTTTATAACAACTAAAATCAGCTGTTTATAAAAAACTTTTTAAACTCGAACTTCCTTAACTCCAAGTTTCCATAACTCAAACAAAACTGAGTGGCAATAGTGCTTAGCAACTACATTTTATATCATTCTATAACTTAAAAATTCCTATAACTCGAACAAAATGTTTGCCCCGCGCTCGTCTTTACTTACGTAAGCTGCATTTTTCTAGGAATAAATATTATAATATATATAATATTATATATTATAATATTATACATATATATCGCGTACCAAAATAATGCTTGTGCTACGATTCATTAATTTTGAATACGTAACAAGTTTTCGTTTTGCTTACATATTCTTTTAACCTTATGCTTCTATATTTCCATTAATGTTTTTCACGACTTCTTGAGAATCGAGGAACTGGTGGAAGTAGTTCTGAAAATTATTTTTTGTGAATTCGAGTTCTCACCGACGCTTTTAAACGTGTCGTATAACGCGAAGTAAAACATAAACAAACATTAAAAAATACAAATTATTTTTTCTATAACTCAATGTCCATTAACTCGAATTTAATTGTTGGCTGTTTTGTTACGGAAGTTTAACTGGTAATGTTTTTAAATTTTCTGATATTTTCACAGATAATTAATCTAAACTGCCTTAAATAAATTCAGAAACTTGAATTCACAAATGGTACAAAGTTGTGTAATGGAAAACCTTTATTATACAAAATAGATTTCTTTTTACCGTTTAACATTTGATTTGCTGTCATTGAAGCAAATTCTTTCTTAAGTGAACTGAACTTAACTTTTCCTAAAATCCTAGACAAAACCCTATAGCACCTTCATCAACCCTGTTAGCAAGGACAATTCTGATTGAGTGAAGAGTACTTTAAAACATTTCTGTTATGGATAACTCTGTTAACTGTGATTCCCCTTACTGTATTTTTTGATGAACGAATACTACCTATACTTTAACGGAAGTTAAGTTCAACAAAAAGGAGGGATGAACAATATGCATATCTATGAACAAAAAAAGTATATTATTTAAAAAACAAAATTTAAACGAGAAAGCAATTTGAATTCTTTTGTCTTTTATTCATTGAAAAAAATCGTAGCGAGGGCGTGTTAATTAAATATCGGGATAAAAAAGGTTATATGAATAAATATTTTGTGGAGAAAACCACAATTCCGCTCCCGTTTCAAAAACCCCAAGAGAGGGCGCCAGTGTTAAGATAACCGCTGTTAAAACTTAAACTGTAAACACAAATTTCTTGCTTCTAAATGTTACTACTGGGAGAACTTTTAAAAACCAAAAAATTAGGTTTTTAGGCGAACTAAGTCAATTTTGACTAGTGTATTCAAATAATTATAGTTTATATTGTGTGTTTTTGAGTGTAACCTGCAAAAATCTTTCCTGATTCACCCATAATTCTAAGATAAAGCTTTTTTTTTTTTTTAATTTAAAAAATAAAAAACGAACAACAAGGCTTATAAAGTTTCTTATCTTCTTATGAGTTCCAGGGATATCCTGGCTAAAACCTATTGTTAGAAAAGCCACTTTTAACCATTAGTCGAGATATTTAGTTTAACCTCAAATTGAGAAATCTAAATTATTTGACAAATTTGTAAGCTTAAAACACAAAGAAAGATGATCATTTTAAATTCTTTAATTTAAAGAAAATAAAAAGCTACGGGATACAGTCATCCTATTTTGACGAAATTTTCAAAATTTAAATTAAATCGCATACCGAAGCGAATTTCTAAGTTGTAAAAATTTGTCTTCAAAAACAAAAAAGTTGACCCAATTGTTCCTAAGGCCCTTACAAGACATAGCTGTCTGCTCCAAACAATTTTAATACTTAGGAAAAAAAAGACGATTGGTAAAGTTTCATTTATTTATCTTTTGAATTAGGCGAGTTATTAATTTTGCCCACAAAAAGTGGTCAAACGATTTATAGTGTGACGTCAAAACAATTATAAATAAAAGGTTTAAATTATTTTAAACCACGGCAACTCGTGCCGATTGGCATCGAAACATGTCATAACATACATACAGCTGCGGTCATAATAATAGCACTATGGGAACATAAAATGATGTTAAAACATACTTTTAAAGCAAAACAGGATTTTATTTTTAATTATTTGATAAAGCTTACTTATTAATAAACACAATCACAAAACAAAAGTATTTAATTTGTATTCAGTTTATCAAAGACAATAAAAAATGTAAACTAGTTGCCGAATTTCACCTCTTAAAATAAATATCAAATAAAATTTGTAGAGTTTTGTGAAAATTACTATAAAGTTTCGGTGATCTGTACTTTACATAGAATTGAAAATATTTTTTTTTACTGAGCCAGTTTTAAAACTAAAAAAGTTTAAACTTTTTTTTAACGAGTTACTTTAAAATTTTTAAAAAATATAAAACTAATGTAAAAGGGCGTATTGAATATAAGTCCCACTTAGTTTATAGTATTATCTTTAAGAAAATAAAAATTAAAATTGTTTAAGTTGCTTTTAAATTAGCTTTTCTTGCATTTTAAAAAGGTCTAAATAGTGCTATTATTTTGACCGCAACTGTATTTACTATATTGCGAGGGAGCCAATGTATTGTTGCGCTTGTTGCATGATTTTTTATTAGTAAAGCCATTGCTTTTTAATCAGAAAACATGTCCGTGAAGATATGCTTTTCTAAAAGAACGATATTTTAAAAACAAGACTTTAAAATTAATTTTTTCCTTATAGCCTGGGACCTTATTATGCATGTTAGATTTTAAGAAAGTGCTTTAGAGTATCGGAATTGTTTTATTTTATCTCCGGTTTTTAAATTTGGTTCTTAAATAGTTACTTCTGAGCCTATTGCCGTTTCATCGTACAAAACAAAACATTTGAAAAAGATACTGGTACAATCATAATACCCTTGAACTTTATTCAAGCACAATAAACTTAAGCGACGATCGTGAATGACATATAAAAAAATTGAGCCCACAAAGAAAAGTACACATAAAAATTTGGCCAAATGTAAATATAACTTCGTGCGGAAATTTTGGGCGCAATCAGCCCACATTACCCCACCAACTGTTACTTAGAAGCCCCACCGAGATTGTGAATGCACAAAGAGAAAAAATATTCATAAATTTCTTAGTCGTTTATGTAAGTCATGGGCATAACAAGGTTGCTTTACTATGCTGAACAATTTTTTCTCAGTGTAGCGGCGACCCTCAATTCGACCCGACCCAAACCGCTCATAATAATGACATTGGCAGAGGTTCCTTTTGGGTGTCCCTGTTGCTTGGCTTGTTTGGATGCGATATTACGACCACTTGGCAGGCATATGTTGCCTCTCCCTCTGTCTACTCGCGCTCTGTTTGTTTGTTTATCTGCCTATCTCCCTTTGACGTCCCCTGGGCCTTTATAAAGGTGTAAAATGTAAATTGTGACCGCACTTTGCTTATATTGTTTTCAGCTAACGTCGACGTCTCCGCTGGCGTTGCTAATTGTTGGTCATTTTATTGTTGCCTACTTTTGTGTGCCACTGCCAAGAAGTAAATGTTTTTTTTTTTTTTTTTACAAGAGAACAGGGGAACTGTTTCCCGCTGCGTCTTTTTGTTTTTGTTAAAATTTTTTTTAGGGGGACAATCAATTTAGGTCAACTCATTTTCAGGTGGCAAACACAACGTTGGCCATATCTTAGATGTTGTTATCTCTAAACTTGGTAAACTATTCCAGGGAACCTTTTTTTATTGTTGCTTCTTGTGGTTCTTCTTATTTCTAAGTGCATTATTTACGTCCTATGATTCCTCCCTTCGAAATTTTTGAACTGTTGTTGTGTTGTTAAAGATAAACCAAATACAACACACCTACGACTGAAGGCTGTTACCATTTGATATCTCTAATGCTATTCCGGCTGAAATGTCTCTCTTCTTATCTGGAATTGTTTATTTTGGTTTTTTTCTACTTTAATTTGCTTGGTGATGCTGGCTTTTCTCTTTTCCTAAAAATTCGGGTATTGGTATTTTTTCTCTTAATATATTTGCAATATTTATTGCCGAGAGAGCAACTTTTGTTGGACTCTCCAAGTGTTGGTTAGTCTCGTTCGCTCTCGCTTGTCCTTTGTGTCTCGGCTTCGTCGTTTTGGGCTTCGCTTTCGCTTTAATTTCCTTCTTGTTTGTTTGGGTTTCTACTGCACAGTGGGTAATTAATATTTAGCCAAAAAATAAATTAGCACAGCACTGATTACAGTTCCAAATTAAAATGTTAGCTTTAATATGAAAAACATTTTTATGTAATAATTTTAATAAATCTAAATATAAAAACATTGTATAAGTATATAAATATTTTTTATTGCAACAACTTAACCAACCAAACCAGGCTTTTGAGAATTTTTTTTGGAAGAACTCTTTCTTAAAAAAGGAAATGTGTGGTTATCAAAGTTGTGTTGCTCATTTAAAGGTTGAAAGGGATAAACTTCAAACTGTTTAATGGCATGTCTATAGAGAGCTTCCTGCAAGGTGACTTAACTCATTCCACTCTTTTCGATTTGTTTTCGTGTCTCTGGCGTGCGTCAATTTCTCTTCCGTGCGTTCGTCCTGTCAAGGGTAATGGGCATACCTTTGCGGCCGCTTCGGCAACCCCAAAAACCTCCTGGTGGGTCAACAGGAATAACGAACCCCACACTTGGTCACTTTAACGTTTACCAATAAGAAAAGCAAATATATTATAAATGTGTTGCCCTATAGTGCAACTTCAATTATAGGAATTTATTTTTCAAGCCACTTTTATAAAAATTAATCTCCAGGATGTTCGAGATGTATAGCTATGGCTTTTGAAAAGTTGGAAATAAAAATATAAAAACAAATGCTGTGATCCAAAGAAATATATATTTATTAAGAGGCCGAAACCTTATCCTGTTCCCTGTACATACTTTTGCATAAAGACAATAAACCGTTTTACTCTGTGAACACCAGGTCTTACTGCTCCAAATAGTTTATGGTAAGAGAAATTCAACTGTAGTTTTGGTCGTGTATGCTTCTGTTGTTGATGCATGTTATTGTTGTGCTTCCGAGCCTTGTCAGTGTCCTTACCAATGTCGATGTACCGCCGGTTCAAGTGCTGAAGGTGATGCGTCAAGGGAGGAGGGTAGGGTGTTACGGGGATTCTCCACCAACACTCATTCCATTGTCCATTATCTACGCCGTGCACACACACAGATAGACTCTCACTGCGAAAAATTCAATTCATTTCTATTGAAAAGTTTGGTTATTCTGCAATGCACATCTTAAAATGTCATTTAAGTAACTTTTTTTTTACAAAACTGCCAAGGTACTTTAAGTTGCGTACTTACATGTATGACGAATTTTTTTGGAAGATGTGTTAGAGTAAATTTTAAACCTGATAATTCTCATGTGAAAACTGCAATAATTATTCCGTAAAGTGCTACTTTTATAAAACATACAGCAGGATATAACACATCAGGAATTTTTCAGTATCTTTACTATAAGAAAGAGATTATCAGTTACAAAAAGCGTTTGCTCTCAACTTTTCTTCTCTCTGGACACACTCAAGCAGTGTGCGATGCCGATGGCCGACAGAGTTTTCCGACGAAAAGCCGAATTCCGTACTTTCCGCATTGTGTTTGGGGCAACAGCGAGGCATTAGGTTCACATTGAGTGTCAGGTTCAGTCATGAAGTAATGCTGCTCGGGAAAGCACGACGCGGAGCTCTCGGGGAACCCGCGACACATCCCAGTTGTATATGAGGCAGGCGAGAAAAGTTCACCGGCGAACAGCGACGGCGGCAACAGTTTTTCCCGGAGATAAAAGGATGGAAGGATGATAGCTGGGCGCCCATCGTCGGGAGCTGCCACGCCTCCTCCTCCACCGACCACCATGCATACAGAAAATTGTCAAAATTAGACGCCATTCAATTGAATTTGCTGTGTACGAGTAAAGTGATTTTGTCCCAGAAACTTTCGACTGCTGTGGAGGAGGAGTTCATGTAGTCCACTTAATAGTAGAATCATCCTCCAAAAGAACGCCAAAGATAGTGTCTGCAAAATGATGGATTGGGGCATAAGACGTGAGTTATTTTACAGGAGCTTCCCCCTATCTATTCATATGTTTATAGTATAAACTTTATACAATCGCTGAGTGGTAAGCCAGTCGGCCAGAGTGCCCCAAAAAGTATGCTATGAAATCATTCACCAAAAGTTTCTCCTTAAATTTTTTTTTGTTTTGGCAGAATTTTTCAAATACTTTTGTCACAAATTTTTCGGTTTTTTTGTTTGGTCACTGTGAGTTATGAAGCGGTTGAGGTCTCTGGATTTTTTCGTGTAAATTGAACTGGAAATTTTCTGGCTCTCAGGAAACATTCAACTTGATTGTCGGATTGATTGTGTTTGGCATTAAAAGCTTGAGTGCGACAACACTGATGTTTTTAATGGGGTGAGTGTCTGTTGAAGTATTTTATAGACACTTAAGGAAAAGGGGGATGCACTGCTTGTGTGATTGAGATTTTGGAGAACTTCACGGAAATTTAAAAGCTTCAGAAGAAGTTTAATTGGTCAAAGCATTTAAAGCTTTAACTCTTAATCAAAATGACGGTTTGTTTGTTTTCTACTTCCTTTAAGTTTTGTCTAGTATTATCTTTATCTTAAAAAGTCTTTTACCATTTTTTCTTTCCTCGTTTAAGAACGAGGTGTACGCAGTTGTTGTGGTTTTTTTTAAGTTTAGGCCAATAAAAAACACATCGCTCTGATGCGTGTGCTGTCAAAATCAAGAAAATAATCTAATTATAACAACGAAACTGAAAAACTGAAATTAACTTTTATAATTATTATTTTTTTTTTTAAATATGTTTTTGCATTCTCTAGACGCAAAGATCCGAAATACCAATCATTTTATCGTTTACAACTTTTAGGTAACCAATAATAAGTATACACATGTTTAAACTACTGTCCTTAAAATAAAATCAACTATTTATTATTGGAACTGAAAACTTGGCTGCGAATATCTCGGCTTCAATACTTACTTAATTTTTACGTTACGCAGTGGGCCAGAAAGCTCATATTTTTGGCAAAAATATTTAAATGTAATACGAAAATATATAAACTATTTTTAAAAAAATTGTTTAAAAAACTACTGAAGAGATTCAACCCATTTCGACACAAACTTAATAGTAAAAGACAAAAACTAAAAAAAAAATAAAATCATTAAAAAAATATTAAATTGTTTAAGATTTATTAACCTTTGAATAAAATACCTGCTAAGCCTAGTTATTATTTTTACAACATAAAAAATATGAAAAAATAACAATTTGAATTTAATCGAATTTTTGTATAATTTTAGCTCTTAAAATTAACTTTTTTATTAGTATGCGATATTTTGTAATTTATATATATTTTTGCTTCCAGTTAGAAAATTTCAAGAGTATCTAATTCTTTTAATGTGTGGAATATTTCCAAAAATAGAGTTCGACGGTACTTACCTTTACCTTTACCTAGCCTTTAAAGGTTAACAAAAAAGTGAAAACAGTCGCGCAAAACCCGCAAAAACAACAAACTATTTTAACGATTTTTTTTAATTTGTAATCAATAAGTTTGGAATAATTCCAAAATTACATTTTTTATTGTTACATTAGTAATGTGTGAAACTTTTTTAATTGTTACGTATAGCTTTAGGCAACGACAATTTGGCTTGAATTTTCACATTGTATTTTTAATGTTTTACGAAGTTTTAACTTTAACAATATCGCATAAAAAACGTACAAATCCAGTCGTTTGAAACGTTGGCATAAATAAAATAATAAATAATAATAATAAAAATATTTTTTTTTGTTACAATTTTGACCCGCTGGCCCAATTTGCGTTGCTCAGTACAAAAAAATTTATTTAGAATGCACTGAATTTATCTAAGAACGCTTCCCTAATTGTTAACGACTCATGACTCAACGGAAAAACTGGCCAGCAATTCCACCCGCGACAAAGTTGAAAATGAGAGCCACCAGCCCTTTATGTTTTCTCTTAATGACATGTTTGAGATACCCTCCAACCGATTATTAATTTTGAGAACGTCTAATGGCTCGCTTACAGCTAATAGGATCGATATTGCGTGCGAATTTATATATTATTCATGGAAACAGAGCAGAACATTGACCAGACTGTCTTGATTGTCCTGATGTCATTTCCTTTACATGCGGCAGAAGCGTAAATTAATGCTACATTTATTTTTCCAATAAAAAAAGTACAGGAAAATGTAGACAGCAACAATAATCATTTGGCAAAGGACGCCATCAACCAATCTCGGTTAGGAAAGGTCAAACCTAATGAAGCTCAGTCGGCTTCTTCGACTTTGGTCCGTGGCTGC
This sequence comes from Drosophila oshimai, assembly GCA_018150695.1. Classification (NCBI taxonomy): domain Eukaryota; kingdom Metazoa; phylum Arthropoda; class Insecta; order Diptera; family Drosophilidae; genus Drosophila; species Drosophila oshimai. Next base: position 44,078 of record JAECWM010000092.1, read on the forward strand.
TCATAAATAATTGTACCCCGCCCGCTGTCACGGCCACCCACTATATTTCCCCCTTATGTTCCCACCCCTTTGGGAAGCTGCCTTATAAAGTTTGCAAAATGCAGAGCATAATTTGCTGCCTGTATATTTCTGGGAACTTGGAAGCTGTCGACTTTATTTCACGCCACACGCTCTACGGTTTTGACTGAATCCCGAGCAGTGCAGTTTATTTTTAAGGCAAACGCCGCCAGATGCTGTAAGCCTGAAGGTCATCCTTGGTCCTGGCCGTTGTCCTCCTCCTCCCACATGAGCGGGTGGGCATAGACATTGGGGAAACGTCACTCGAAATTGGGTTAACAATTTTTTTTTTTTTTTGTTTTATTGCTTTCTCTGACTTTTTTGAGCGTTTTAAAGTGGAAACCCCAATTTCATTGGGGAATTCGGTTATGGCTGAATAAGAAGATATAATTCTGAAGAATGTGAGGGCAAAAAACCCAATAAAGATCTCGATATAGCTTTAAAATATTTTAAAGTAATTTAAACTTTTGGAAAAAAATAATTTCCTCATTCTTGATCTTCATTATAAGACAAATCAATCCAGCAATGTAATTAGCTAGATTTCCGACACAACGAAATGAGAAACTCTTAAGTGTTTCGCTGCTTATCTCGGACAATTTCACTCACTGAAGTTTTGGGTCATTCTAATTTAATACAAAATTCTGTTGTCTGTTTGTTTCATAGTCCTAACTAAAGCCGAACAGAATCAATCATCAACAGGCAATGACAGCAGAAATTGTCATAATTTACATGATGTCGCCCCTATATTGCCTCGCCAGACTTTGCACTTTCCCCCTGCCATTTGCCTTACAGTAAGTTGGCAGTTAGTCAGCCAGTCAGTTCCGAAGATGACTAAACGAAATTTTCCCAATGCGTACCGAGAATGGCAGGGAGCTCCCAGGACTCCCGGAGCATTCTCGAATACCAGAGACAAAGGCAGCAGTCAGGACCAGAGCACATGTCACAACGCTAACAGAGAGAAATGCTGGCTTCTTGCCAGGATATTCCGTATTCCATTCTCAAATTGAATTATTCAGTCTCGTGATTTTACTTTAGCCCCTCCCCGGCCGCTCTTGAGGTTTCTCACTAAAAGGAAATTGCCTATTTATTTATGAGTCGAAGCGGATTAGGGATCCCAAAACGATGCCAGAACGGAAATTAATGATATTAATTTGAGTGCGTCTGGCCACGTTTCTTGATAGTCGGCAGCAAATCATTATGACAGAACGAGGACTATGTGAATTCCTTAACGAATCGCCGTCATAAATCTACCAGAGATAGGGGTTGCACCCCATTTGATATCTCTGCAAAAAAAAAACCGGAAAGCTCTCCAAACCAGTTATTAGGCCACAAACCCTTGCAATTTGCTGCTGCGATCGTTAGATCTCTAAAATGCAGATTTTGTACATTAGGTGTCCCTATAATTCCCAACTGGTACTAGCCGCTTTAACACGAGGTGAGCGGGGATTCCGTCACTCGGCCTTCCTTGTCTTGGGGAGCAGAAATGTCCAATGAACGTATAGTGAGGGCATTGCTGCTGACACCAATGATATTACCCCCGCTCGCCGATCGTTCGCGATCGGAGTTCGGAATTTTTGGAACAGGCTCCCTTACTTTATAGGGGGCCGCCTAAAAAATACATTTAAACAACACAAAAAAAAGTCATAGAAACGAAACTATTGCTATTGCAAACCGAAACTTTTTGGTAAAGCTCGGTTTATTTTTAATAAAAAGCTTGTAAACGAGATATTTTAAGAATTTCAGTTTATCTATGGTTTGCTTAACTGCTATTTTACAGAGGTTTATAAAATAAACTTTTGTTGCGGAATTTAGGAAATACATAAATATGATTGATTCTCGTATACTCTGTAGGGTTTTGGAAAATAATGTCTTGGCTAATGATGCAACTTAAAAGTTGCGTTTCGGTTTTACGGCTTAAGTGGTGGAGTTTTTCCTTATATCCCGACCAAGCATCCATTCAGATGAAAGGAGAACCTCATAGCCTAGCAAAGTGAAGGCAGCGAAACCGCAAGTTTGGGCAACCATAAAGACTGTGCAATGCTCGTTAGCCGAAAAGTAGCTTCAAGTATATCTCATGTTTTTATGTGCACACAGGCATACGCATATCCTTTGTCTTATACTTATTTTTTTATGTTCCCTGTGTTAGCTGGTCGGGCATATTGATTGCCTCAACAAGAACAAGGCAAAGGGAGAGATGTTGTTGGGGCCGATTAATGGAGTGGATTTGTGTGGTATTGCGTATGGAAATAAAAGTGGAGACCAAAGGAAATGATTGACAAGGCGTTTGTGGTTTACTCGCCAAAAGCCCATTTGTTCCATTTTGCTTTTGTAAGGAAAAGGAAGTGCTTGAAAAGTAAATGCTATTATGCTAACGTTAGTTTATAATTAATTTATTTTAAAAATTGTTTTATTTTTTGTCCAGCAAAATAAAAACACAGTAGAGAATCACAGACAGTATTAAAAAACTAAAATTATTAAGCTAACAATGGGTATTACAATTTAGTGGTGAAAAAGAGAACCCTACTATAATCATCTACTATTAGTTGTGTTGTTGTAAAGTTTATTGATAGTTCTACGCCATACTCTTACCACTACTTTGGCTGTCATAAAAACATACAGTACCGTCATCACTGCCTGTGGTTAACTGATTCTTTTTAAATTGTAATTTAATTTAAATACATTTTCGATGACTCAGTGCATCCGCACAAAGCTCTTGAGCTCCGCAATTCAAACAAGCTTATCGCACCCAACTGAATCGGACCGCGAACCGCGACCTTGTCCGGTTTTTCAGTAACGCCTCATCAACATCAGCGCATTCATTTGGTTGGTGTGGCCGCAACTCGCTGCGGGATGGAAATCCGTCGGATCCGAACAGAGGATGCGTGTGTCAGTTCCTTCCTCATTCTGTATCCTGTATGGAAAAGTTTCGACTACCACTGCCATGCTGGTGTTGGTGTGTCGTGCAAAGGGCCAAGAGCAAACGCACTTGGTCCACACCAAGCAACCAACACCAACACCAGCACCCAAGCCCAAACACTTGCACACACCCGTTGAAAACATTGTAAACTAAATGTTGTTTTATACACCACTCACTCACCCACACAGTCATAATTTACTCTGCTAGCTTTATGGGCGCTTTGGGGTGTTGTTTGTAGTCGTACCTCTCAGCAAAAGGATATGTTAGACATGCTAGATCCTTTTTCGAAGGATGGAACTTAACTCCTCGAAAAAAATATTTTTAGTATAATAAAGTTGATTACATTTTTCTAAATACGGTTAATCCCGAAGAAATATGTAAATTCAAAAACTAGAACAACGTTTATTAAATGTAAATTTTTTTTTTTAACTAATTTTAACTAATTTTGTCCTAAAAAAACAAAAACAGTAAAGGCAGAGGGTATCTCATAGTCGCAAAACTTAAGCTTAGCGTTTTTACTGGATTTTTTCGTGTCTTATTCATTCATTCACGCACCCAGTCCGACAGTGAGCTAGTCAGCGAAGGACTTTGCCTTTGCGGCATTGCTCATACGCTCAGTGTGCTCTCAGTTTTCCTTGCGCGCTGTCAACGCATTGTTGTGGGCGCCCGGCGCCTCGCAGCTGCCGTTTAAGCCTGACTGCCTCCGTGCGCGCACGGTTAGTTTATTAAAAAAATATTATTAAGAAAAATTAATTGAATCTGTTTTTTTCTTCCGATTTTCCATGGCCTTTCGCGTTTGCGGTTAATCCGAAGTGTCGTGTGGTGTTTGCGTGTGAGTTCTCTCCCTTCAATCTATGGCAATTCGTTTAATTTCGCTTTTTTACGCTGTCTGCAGTACTTTGATTTCAATTTATACTTTGTTGCCATATTACCAAGCGCGCAAATTGAATTTTCACACCAAGCTTGCTTTTTTTTTGTTCTCACTTTTTTTTTTTAAGGACTGAGAAGTGGGATCCTTTATTAATTCACAAAGTCATGTAACGTATTTTTTAAAAAACCTTTACATAAATAAAAAACATACATTTTTAATGGAAAAATGTCGGGCTCATTGGCGGTTGCTGAGGTTCCATAGGACCCGACCAAAACAAACAGACAAAAATCGATACATTTCAGGAGTTATTTACAAAAGCTAAACGCTTTTTTCCCTGCGGTCTAATGTGTGTGAGAGGGTGTGCGTTGGCCATTGTGGGATTTCATTTCAATGGTCGGGACAAGGACACGGCTGCACGGCACAAAGGACACATTTTTCCAGCCTTGTCTGTCGTCATCAATGCTGTACTCGACATCTAACAAATCGAAGCGTATAAACCCCAAAAAGCTATTAAAGCCATTTTGGGGTAGGGGAAAGTCGGGTAAAGCGGGCTACCTAACTGTTTTTGGGTTAAAAAAATAAATTCATAAATGAATTAACCGCAAATTTTATTTCAACTTTTAAAATGAAGCCTGGGGAACATAATACTGAACCGCTTTGGTCAAAAAATGTTTTCTAAGTATAATTATAGTGATTTTTCAAAAAAGTTCCAAGCAGCCCGCTTTACCCGACTGGTCGGGTAAAACGGGCTACCTGTCCTAAATCGTACGGAAACGTATTTGTTGCGGAACATGTCTACTAATTCTGGTTTTTTAGTGAATTCTAATTACAAATACATACAAAACGTTTTATTTTTGTCGGCGATATCCATTACTTTCCTTTAAGTTTTTTAGCACGCGTTTTGGATGTTTTCGAAGAGGTTTTCGATTTCTTCGAAAGTGTCTCGATTTGTTTTTGTCTTTTTGCCATTGCCATTGAAATATTTTCTGCCCAGAGCTCTGGGAGTAAACATAAACATGTATTCAAGAAATGGATATTGATTTGTAATTTGGATGTTGAATTTCTACGTCAAAAAATACACTGCAAAACGTTGAATTAAAAGTAGCCCGCTTTACCCGACCTAGAACTAGCCCGCTTTACCCAACTCGGACATTATTTATTTAACTCATATTTTTTCGATAACTACGTAACCTTTTTCTGAGGTTAAGCACTTAAAATACGCGTAAGACACTGGAGTAATAGAAAAGTTACTTACTTGGCAGAAAAAGTAAGGCGAAATATGTCAATTTTCAATTACACTTCACCAAAACATCGGTGCTGCGACCTTACATTAAGGGATCAGGGATTACATCAGGGATTTACTTGATAATAAACGTGAAAAACAAAATGTGACCGTCCATAATAACACTCATGGGTTATTAATGAAGAGTTAATTAGCTCGGTTGATAGGTGGCATCACTAGTAATTGAAATATCGAAGGTAGCCCGTTTTACCCGCCGGCCCGTTTTACCCAACTCTCCCCTACTAAAAAAAAAGGAATGAATATAAATAAAAAACAAGAAAGAACGCTAAAGTCGGTTTTTCCGACTATAAAATTTGCGATGCCCTCTTTAAAAACAGAAAACAAAAAAAAAACGTTAAAGTGTAGCCTACTTTCGAGCGCAATAAAAATTTTTAACGCACTTGTATACACAATTTCTTGAAAATGACCAGATTTTAAAATTTTTTTTTAGATATTTGGGTAGATATTTTTAATACAAACAACATTTATTAGGGCAACTTTCCTTTAGCATTAAAAATGTGGACAGTATTTGCTTACTCTTCGAGTATCGAAAATAAAAAGGAGTTATTGCCAACGTTGATCACTTAAAAACTCAACATTTTTGTTTTAAATCGTATTTACTTGCAAAGGTTTAATTCATCAAAATAAATTCAAACCAAAAGAAACCCAGACAACGACCTTAAATTCCAACTTACCAGCAGGTTCTCACTTTTCACCTCCATTTCCATCCTCGGGTTTTTGAAATCTCCTTTTCTCCATTTACTGTTCGATGCGATTTTATTCTTGTATTCTTTAATTGTTTACTTCTTCGAAGGAAAGCCCTTGCGCTCGCGGGCTCAGCTTGTCTGTGGCAATTATGTTTTTATTGTTTCGGTTGCCAAATTGTCCAGCAAAAATGTTGATAGCCACCTTGGGCAGCACTTGAGTTGAAAGGCGCCTGCCGTCCAACACCAAAGGAGTTTGGTTTAGGGGAGTTATATGCGTGAGAGGAGATAATTCGATTATGTGCATCGACATCGATCCTTTTTTGATATATCAATTTTTTTTTCTGCTTTAAAGCTAGAACTTGATTAAAGCACTGACAAGGATTCAAAGCGTGGGGAAACCTTTGTTTGCAATACTTTATTACTGTTTGCCCTAGACTTAATTTAACTTGGGAGTAAAGTGTTGTACTTTTGTAGCGTCAATATTTGTTTTTTTTTTTTTAATTTTATTTCTCGTAGTTATATTTAAATAAGAGTGCTAGTACAAAAAAAAAAGAGAGCATTATTTGTTTTATGATAATTTTCAAATAAATTCAAATGGCGACCTTGTTTTAGTAAATCCGTAAGAGCAACATCCTTTATTGGTTTTCTGCACAGATGCAACATCTTCCAATAATATTTATCACACAATGATCCTAAGTTGAGTGAAGTTTATTGTTTTGTTGAGACTAACACACACAAGGATTAAACTGTACTCCGTGTCCGTTTCTGGTCAGAGAAGGAAAACTTCTTGCATGAGAGGGAAACTTGGCTCATTAAATTTTCATTGTTTTAATTTGCACAACGTGGAAAGCTTCCTACGCTCACCCATTACTGAGAAAGGAAAAAAGGATGGGATGGTTGAGCGTGCGGTTTGGTGGTTTGAGTTCTTTATGTATACGTGTCTTGCCTCCCTTTCGCTTTCTTTGGTTTTCAGAGTTAAAGGTTCCACTTTCAGCGACTAATTTGGCTAATTTGAGAGCTCAGGCTGTCAATCTTAGTCAATTAAGTTTTACAAAAAAAGCTTTTTCTGATCTGATTTCGTTAAAACTATTTCAAACAAGAAAGATGCTGTAGTCGGGTTTGCGACACTCATTGCCCTCTTTAAAAACAGAAAACAAAAAAAAAACGTTAGTCGCTAGCCCTCTTCAAAAAAAGTGTAGCCTACTTTCGAGCGCAATAAAAATTTTTAACGCACTTGTATGCACAATTTCTTGAAAATGGCCAGATTTCGCTCCCGAAAGAAGACAAGACGGTGTCGAAACGAATTTTCGAAGTACTGATTCTTGCGATAACTGAGTATGAAACATTTTATTTTAATTTCAAAATTTCCCTTTGTATTCACTAAAGTCTTTTTTAAAATTTTCCATAAAGAATTCGGCAGAACTCTGTTCTTAACAACACGACAGGAGTTCTCCCTTAACCGCTTTCATCTTTTCTAATCGCTTTGGCCATTAGAGCACAAGCTGCGCTAATAAAAATTAATGCGCCCAACGCTTGGTGGCGCCGGTTTCCACTCTTTCCGGCACACAGAAAATCCACAGTTTTGTGGATTACCTGATGGGGAGGCTTTGGGTGGCGTTACCTTCTATCCTGGTGTGGATTCTGTTCCAGTCACTCGACTCGTTATGCAATTTCCCTGCATTGTTTTTTTTTTTCTCTGCTAAAAGCCCCCTCCTTTATTCTCTGTTGCCAATTTATTCGCACTTATGCACGTGCATACAGCCACACACGAGGACAGTTGGAGGATTCACACATGATCCTGGCACGTTGTTGGCCGAATCAATTTCATGGCTCGTTCGTCTACGCCCATACCACCCATCCACCCACTGGCCATTCCCGTCCTTTCCTCTTTGATGGCGTTTGCAATTTGCTCGTTTTCTTGTTTCAACAATGCTGGTAGTGGTGAGTGGGTGGCGCTACCTTTGCTCCGGCCAAGCTGTTGACCAAGTAGGAACAATTAAAATGATTTTTCTGGCATCCGTTTGGTACTGCACTTTATCAACGTCCCCCCGTTTTTGCTTTCCAAATGTCAACTGCCAAGGACGAAATGTTGCTGGCTTTCGTTCGTTGCTTGAATTAAAAGCACAAGTGCACTGGAAAAACTAGTTTAAAATAGATAATTTTTTGTACATTTTTATATATATATAAACAGATTATAAATAATGGCCTTACAAGCAAAGCATGAGAATAAACTTTAAAGTTGAAAAACTCCTTTTAATGATCATTGAATCTTAACTTAAAACTTTGTTTGAAAAAGCTTAAGCATTATCTTCAATTTTACAGCACTTTGATATGTTTGATAGTTGAGAAACCCAACTATAGCGTTATTTCTTGTTTTTAACTACACCTACAAAGTCGCCCTACACGTTATTTTTCTCGGTGTTGAAGGGAGCGAAGCTCATGTCCTGTTTCTGTATGCATGCCAAATGAGGGCACTTCTTCAATTGCCAGTCGAGCAAACTGTCTACCGGTGTCGAACTTGTCCATTTGCTGATTGATTTACAATTGTATGCCGTGCATGGTTTAGTCATAAATTACCTGGTCTGGTGAACACGATTATTATGAGCTGCCATTGGCAGTTAGCAAAGAAAGTTTTTAAGGGGTACAAACATTTAACTTACCTCCACGCAAAAAATTAAAAAAATAATAATAAAAGAAAAAATGTGTACGCTGGAGAAGCCGAAAAACTAAATATACATGTTTTCGGTCAAGTTTAACCCGTTCCAGCTTTAAAAGGGTTAGGTGGGTTTCGCAAAAAAAAAAAATCGTTTTTTTTTTTATTGTCTCATAAATTAATATAGAATCTCAAAATTGTTGTCCCAAAGTTTTAAGTCGATCCAAATAATAGTTTCGGAGATACAGTCCTTAGAATGTGCGCGCGCGAGGCCAAGTGCACTGCTTATCAAAACTTTAAATGCGTTTTCTCAAAACTGTGTTTTCAAAGTCGGTTGTCAAGATTTCTCGGAAACTACTCAACCGATCTTGATGAAATTTTGCACAGGCCTTCGATATATGATTATCTCGTAAATGAACGAAGGATTTTTCTTTACGTTGACAACAACTATTTTAAAAAAAAAAAAAATGATAAAAAATTTCACCAAAATTTGAATTTTTTTGCAAAAAAGTCTCCCAAAAATCCAATTTTCACTTTTTTTGGTTTTCCTTCGTTCATTTACGAGATTTAGAAAAAATTTGGTTTTTTAATTTCTGATGATCCTGTCAGGAATTGTGCTGACAACGCGAAGGCACCTTTTTCTGAGGGGTCACCGGAAATGACGTCACAATGGCTGACCGCTGAATATTTTTTTTTATTTAATTCAAAAATTATTATTTAAATATGTATGTGTAAGAAACTTAAAAGTTTTTATTAATTATTTCATTCTTTATATAAAAAAAAATTGTTGAAAATGTGCCTTTTTTTTTTGTCTGGGAAACCAACCTAACCCCTTAAGGAATAATTAAATTTTTACTGTTTTATTTTGTTTCTTTTTTGGTTTAAAATGATTAAATTAAATTAAAAAATTTGGTTTATTCAATCAGATACGATCCCTAAATGTATAATCCAAAAAATATATGTAGGGGAGAAGTGGGGGTTGTGGGCATGGGGGGGTTGTGGGCACCCCTACGTATCTTTTCACAAAACGAAGATTGACTTTTTTTGGTAATGTCATTCGCAAGCAATTACCTTATGTATGATTTATGCCAAATATCAAAGTAAACAAACGCGATTGCTTTTTGAAATGAACGAATTGGTTTTTTTGTGCTTGGAAAAGGTGGTGAAGTTTTTTTCAAAGATTTTCAATAGTGTATTAATTAAAGTGAATCGATTAAGAAGGTAAATGTATTGCATTTTTATTTAGTCAAAGTATTTTACTAAATGGAACAATATCGATTTGAACCAAAAAATGTATGCAAACACATTTTTTAAGTACTTCTTAAAATGTCTGCTAAAGTTGGTTGTGGGCACCAAAATTGGGGGGGTTGTGGGCACCCGTTTTTTCTTTGCAAATTTTTTTATAGCCTACAATTTCTTGTAAAATTGTTTCCAAAATTTGTTTGGAACCCTCTAGAACATTCTTGTAGAAATCTTAGGCTCTTGGAAAAGGATCCTCTCCCGCTGAGAGGGATTATCACCAAGATTTGTAATTTTGCGATCGAGCTTTTCGTCTGAAATGTCTCGACATGCGGGCCAGTTATTACACATGTCAAATTTGTGTTTCCGACGATGAATAACGCCTATGTAGTCTTTGAAATAAACAAATTGTCATTTTGTTGATAATGGTTGCGGTTTTTTTTCCATATTTTTCCATTTGCAGCATTTTTTCCCAGGGTGCCCACAACCCCCCCCAAAAAAAATGTTAGCTGAAAATTACGGTTTTACAATAGTCCATATGAAATTTTTTCGCATAACGAAATCAAGTATGTTTCTTCATAATTAGTTAGTTTAGCTTTACACAGATACCCATATGTCCAAAATAATATGCACTAGTTCGGTAACTATAAGCCAAAAACAAAACTATGCCCACAACCCCCACTTCTCCCCTACAACATAAACTGAAATTATTATTATTATTAAATGGAAACTTGCAGACATCCCGAAAATCAGAAAAGAAAGCTAACTTTTTAAGCTCCCTTTATAATCTCAGATATTTTCCATCGCTTTGCTTCCTATTAAACCGCAATACGCCCTTAACTATCCCATGGCTCAACTCTAAACAAGTTTGAATCTAAACAAGGAGATTATTCAGTCATCCCATTCAAGCCTCTTTCTGTATCAAGTTACATAGATCCAGCTTGTTCATGTTTTTTGGCTTCATTTTCTTGAGCTTTGGCTGCCTTTTTGTTTGTGTTCTGTTTGGTTGCACACAACATTTTTGAGTTGATTATTCTGTGAACGCCCAAAAAGTTGTCGGTAAAGTTTTCCACAAAACGAAGTTGACTCCTTACAGCCATGTGTGTAAGCCATATTCTTATAATAAGTCGTGTCCAAACAAGGCCAACAAATACACAGAAATTTAGATGTGGTGCTTTTGGTTTCGCAAAGAAGGTATTACAATAGAAATAAAATTCATTTGGTTATTTGTTGTTCTTTCAGCGATTGTCGTTCTTGTAGTCGTTGTTTGAACTTCTGTTTGTTGCTTTTGCTTTTTGTTTAAGTTTTCAAATTGAAAGCGTGGCTAGATTTCCCTGGAGTTGTTTTTCAACTCTTGCCATCTTCTCTGCACCGCTCCCAGCTTACGTAATAAGATGTACATGCCCCGCCCATGTCATGCCTTATTTAGCCTGCATTTCCCAAAAGCCTTTGGCACATGCCAAGTCTGGTCTAGCATCTGCCTTCATCTGCTGCAATTTGCCCCAAAACCAAGTGGGTAACGGAGGGGCTCTTAGGTGGTGCTGCTGTAGCTGCCATCACATTTTGCATGGTTCGTTAAGCATTCTGTTCAATTAACAACACCAGCATCAGGCAAGACGAGGGAATGGTAGACTACTTGAAAAGTACACTCCGAATGTCGGTATTGAAGAATTATTTGCGAAAACCATTCAAAAAATGTTTAGTTCGAGTTTGATTTGGGTTCTTAAAAAAAAGTGACAAAAGAGTTTTTTATTTGCGATACTCGAAGAGTAAGCAAATACTGTAAAATCGCAAATGTCTGTCTGTCCGTCCGTCCGTTCGTACAAACGTCGAGAACTCGGGAACTATAAAAGCTAGAAACACCAAATTTTGCACACAGACTTCTAGAAACAAAGCGCAGATCAAGTTTGTTTCAAAACTTGACCACGCCCCTTTTACCGCCCACAAACCGCGAAAATCTGTGGCGCTCTCATTTTTATGCAATCGTTGCGGTTTTAAAAGAAATATAATGATATGTGCACTGTCTTACTACATTCCGAACCATTTTATGCTCTAATAAATAATAAAGAAGTTATATATGCTATGCCTTAAATCTAATCTACATACATAATTTATATAGGTACACGTGTTTGTGAATATAAAAATCTAAAAATGTAGTTAATGTAGCCCCAGGTGGCGACCCTATCGTTTTTTCTCGTTTTGTTTTTTTAATGAGGGCAAATGAGTATCGCAAATCTTATAGTCGGGAAACCCGACAATAGCGTTCTTTCTTGTTTTAAACAATTTTTTCGTGAAAAAAAAAAAATATATATTAAGTAAAGGAAGCTTTTTTTACCCAGTACAAATAAAAATTATCTCTATCAGCATTAGCAGCAATGGAATCGATATTTGTCTGTTTGGCTGGCCGCTTGAATGAATGTCGAGATTTTGGAACTGTTAGAGCTATAGAATTAAGATTGGACTGTTAAAAAGTCTCGCGTTTCAGATTTATAAAGCTCTAACTGTGTATATTCGGGAATCAAAAGTAAATGAGTTTCAGAACTACAAAAAAAGTTCTTCAAGTCAGTTTAAGTAATTTAAAAGACCATTTTTGTTTATAGACCTAAGTGCACTTTCAGGCTTTTCCATAGTTTTTACTTAAGCTTAGAAGTCTGCTTGACATCATGGACATATATTTGGGTGTCCAAATTCGGTGTGTTAATGTTCATCTCTTTTTTGTTGTTCAAGTTGCCTTCTATGCAAAGTTACGAACTATTTTATTTATTATTATTTAGGAACTAGCAAAAGAAACTTGCCACTGAACTGTCAGTCGCTCAGTTATTTGGTAAGCCCGTCAGACAAAGTCTTTGGATGTATGTAAATGCTCGCACATATGTATACATTTTTCGCGCTAGACCCCGCGTAGTTTGATTTTCGCTGGCTCGCAAAATGAACATCTAATATAAAGACTGAAATTGATGATGCAGCCCGAATTTGATTTTGTTTTCTGAATTTCGCTTTCGCCTTTGTCACTTCCGACACGAACTGATGCGAAGCGATTGCATAGACCGTTTGGATTGTTTAACACTAGTGGGTTCTTTATTGGATACAGAGCAATTATTAAGTTATAAAATACCAGTGTTACACTAAAGACTTAAACATTTTTACTTATTTTACAAAATATCATACTAACCAATCCCGTTTAGTTTTTATTTTGCAGTATATGTATTAATTTTCATATTATCAGTTGTAAATTTAAAAAGTTTAAGTGATGATTTTGGTTCGGTTAAGTTTTTCAAAATCTTTTTTTTTTTTCTTTTTTAATTTTTTTTTTATATACACATTATACTTAAATCAATTAGTTATTTATTTTTATTATATAAAAAAGTATAACTTTTTTAACATGTTTTTTCATTCAAATTATGTACAACCTTATAAAGAAATCAATATTTTTTGCCACGACTGTTATGCCAATCATCATCTATTTGTGTTGCAGAGATTTACAAATTTGCCTCACTCAGCCTAAACTGCACTTCTCAGCGAAACACAACAGACAAAAGTCGGCTAAAAAAGCTGCGCCTGCATTTCACTTATATTTTGTTAGTTATAGCTCCTGTACATTTTTAACATCAACGTTAAGTTATGAACCTAACAAGTAAATTCACCTACAATCTAAAGTCATACTTTTGCCAATATATTATTTGTATCGTTAATTTTCAGGTTCCATCATGTTCCACGTGCGGCGCCGGCCAGCAGATTCACAGCCCCGGAGACGAAAAAAAAAACCGTTGGGGGCGGCCAACGGGGCCAACCATATGTCCGGCGATCGCGAGGGTCCCGTTTTGGTGGAAGTGACGCACAGCGGCGATGGCGGTCGTCGGATTAAGCTGGGCAGCGATCCCGTGGAGGTGGGATCAGCAAACACTAATTGCCTGCAGCTCTTTGGACCCTCGATTCAGCCGAGGCACTGCCTCATTTCGTTGCTAGAGGGCGTTTGTACGGTGACCCCACTGCACACCGATGCCCTGACCTTCGTCAACGGTCACCACATCAGTCAGCCGACCATTCTGCACGTAAGTTTAAAGGTGCCGACAAAGGGCACAAAACTGCTGTACATAAGAATATTAGAGAACTAAAATCTTTACCTTCGTAAGCCTTAACACACCAGTATCCAGTAGTGACTTTAAGCAAATTTTTTGTGCGTTTTGTAAAAAAAAATTTAATTTGAAGTTTAACTCAGAAAAATAATTTTTGTTATTGTAATTTGCATACATTGTTAACATCTGAAAAGCTTTTTTTTTCTTGACAGTCGTTTTAACGATTAAGTCATTTTGAATTTAAATTTTTCTCCACGAAATATGTATTGCTTTTGGCATGACCTTTTATGTGTTTCTTCCATTAACTAATTGCGAAAAATTCGGCTTAATTAGTTGAATTTCCGGCTCGTCACCCAAGGCGCATGCTTAATTTGGCGACGACAGACAATGCTGCGAAGGAAAAGTTTTGCGACTCGACTGTCTGGGAAGGTCGAATTCAATAATCGTCCTGGATTAGTCAAGCGCTTACGGAGAAAACTTTCAAATGGCATCAACTGGAGGAGGAATGAGAATTGAAGTTGATTTTCACTTTAAGGTTCAGCAAAGTCACAAAAATTTAAAGCCAATAAGGGTACTTTTTTAATTAAAACAAATTTTAGTATTTGAGCTAAGAATTTCTTTAATTAATATCTACAAACCAATTACTGTACATTTTGTGTTTTAATATAATCATAAACAAATGAAGCAAGAGTGTAAAAACTTAGTTTTGACTGAACTCAAGCCGCATTTACTTTAAATTTTCAATTCCCATTTAGTTGCACTTCAAGTTCATTATCAGGTTTGAGTTTTTCTAAATCGGCAATAAAACCACAGATATTGTGCTGGTGTGCATACATCCACTCTAGCTTTGGGTCGCCGCTGATTTATCATTGTTTTGACAACTTTTCGACACACAACGGAAACACAAACAAAACATCAGCGACAACTACAAAAACTGTGGAAATGAATCAAATTGGCTTTCGGCGTTCTCACGCATTAGCGGAAAAATCAGAGGGAATGCCATACAAAAAATTCCCTGCGTTGTGTTCGCTTTTCTCTGTTGTTTTTGACTTTCCGCTTGATAAATTTGAAACCAAATAAACAGAGAAAACTTCAGCTTTTCCCCTCCTGAATAAGACCGAAGCACAGATAAAATCGCAGCTCGGCAATAACGTAAAACTGTCTTTAGGGAATTTTCATGGAACAAAAGCGAGGAATTCGCTTTTTTTCCTTCAAAATTTAATTTTTTGTTTCTGTCATTGGCTAAGCTTTTTTTTATGTTCTGGTATTGAATTAATTTCTGTTTTATTTTCAATTGGCAAATTGGGGCTGTCTGCGGTTCGATGAACCTGAACAAAGAATAACGCAAATAGAATACTCCCTTGGGTTGTGTATGTTCAACAAGCTAATCCGCATTAGAGGAAAACACAAACGAATGCACAAAGAGATATCTACTAAAAAAAATGGTGAAATTAACAAAAATCTCTGTTCAAATCTTCCCCCAGAGAGGGGCGTCTATGTTTGCCAGTTTTGATTTCAAAACGCCCCAAAAATTTTCCAATCGCAGCCACAGTGCCCCACAATCTGTCAGTCAGTGCGCTTCATTCTCCCTGCGCACTGTAAATATATAAATAATTGCCCCACTTAATTACAATTATTAAATCCCTTAACCTTCGTCACATTATCCTGCAATTGTAATTAATATTTGTTTTGGCTTTTACAGAATGGTTCGGTTGTGATGTTTGGACGTGTGGCCTCGTACCGCTTCCTCGATTCTCCCACGGACGGACGCTATAATCTGGCGCTGTCGCAATCCCAACTGGACTCGGCATGCCTCTACGAAAGGTGAGTAAGACGGAGAACTAAAGTGTGTCCATATTTTTGTGAAAGTACTTACGCTGCACAAGCGCTTTGCCAAATGCTTTGTTATAAATGGCTATGTGGATGTTTTCATTACTGGTTAAGTTCGACAGCAAAGCAAATTATTTAATTTAAAACGTTTAGAAAAGAGGAAAAAAAAACATTTTTTAAACTGACCCTTTACAGCTTCAGTGAACTAAAGCATTCAGATTAAAGTTGCTAAAGAATCAATCTAAATTTCAGCGTTATTAAAAAATTCTTAAAGGAAATGAACAAAAGGCCTGTTTTTCTAAAAATTATCAAAGAGAATATTTTTCCCATCCGCCATTTTAAAAGGCCAACCCCTCTCTCCTTGGCTCACGTATTCTTTTTATGAATAGACCAATCTACGACTTTTGCATTTCCATACGTTGCTGTTAGCAGGTGTAAATGTTAAACAATTTAATTCACTTTAGGTAAGGCATTTGAAAATGTTTGCAATGTTTATTTGAGGGTGTTCTTTTTCGTATGCTACGCATTTATTTATGTTTATGTATTCTTTGTTTTATTTACACGCCTTATGTGCTGTTCGTTTTTGTTTCGTTACGTGTTGTTTGTTTTTATTGTTTGTGTAAAACATTAATCTCATGCACTCACCAAACCGAAAAAATTACCCAACAAATATGCAAAACAATTTGCACAAACTCACACATACACCTGAATACCACAATCCATCGACACAACGATGCAAACAAAAACATGGACATCTGCAGCCGCTCCCCCACATCCCCGGGATCCTGGAACGACGAGGATGGAGCCTTGAGTTCGGTGGGTATTTAATTGAATTGTTCAAGGTTTTTATGTACTTTATTTTATTTTGTTTTATTTTGTAGACCCATAAAAGCGACTACGATCACCACCAGCAATCGAATCAATCCAGTGCCTACCACAACATAAACACCCACTCCAGTGATCATCCTCTAAGCAGCACGCTGAGAGATGTAGTGGACAGCAAGGCTGCACAGGAGCAGGTGGCCAATTCCGCCAACTACGATGGTCAAAGCCTAGAGGGTAATCTGGAAAATGAGACTAAGTCCATTTCCAGCATGAAGTCAGGTGGTTCCAACAGCCAAGATCGGTAAGATTTTTTGTTCGCTCTGTCGGATTTGAAAAATGCTATATTCTGTCTTTAAAATAAACCCTCAACAGGCAAGCCAACAAGAAGTCACATACACAAAACCATTAAGCAAACAAATAATGCATACTATCGTTCACTGTATAATTAAATTTTAATTTTTTTTAATATGTTGTGTGCGCTTTAAACTTATGCAAATTAAAACTTAATCTGGGCTAGACATTGCTGCTCACTGCTTTAATTTATTTATGTTTTTGTTGCATTGTAATTTACTTATTTATTAACCATTCTCGATATTTAGATCACCCAAAATGGCCGGCTCTGGCCTTTTAGCCGGAGGTGGCAGCGGTTCCGGCGATGCCCAGGGACAGGAACCCATTCTCCCGGCCGTCCTAGAGTTCCCCGAAACGCACCAGGAACTCTTTCTGCGTCACATTATCAGTGAGCTGGATGTGAACGTCCCGCACTTTAAGCTGGCACCCGTCTACTCACTCTATCTGTGTGCCAGGTGGGTTTTATAAAGTCATTATAAAGGGGAGGAGCATGATAAAAAGCTACTGCTGCGCTTGGTTGGCTTTAATTGTTGTTTGAATGTTTCAAATTCTTATTTATTACTAAAACTTTGAAAAATTTTACAATATACTGGTTTGATTAGCTTACACCCTAGTTTTAACCTTGGATAGTAATCAATCTCTTTCCATCGATAATTTTAATTATAGTTATAAACTAGAAACAAACTGCGTAAAAAGAAGCTTGCAACATAGCAACATATTTCTTTCCACCTTTAAAATGTTATTGTTAATACAATTTGTCCATAATAAATGTAAGTGTTAATTTTATTAGTAAACAAGTATACGGCTATTAGGAACAACACGATAAGTTCCTATAAAAGCATTTGAAATCCTTGGATTTTATTAATATATTTTTTAACACGTGGCTTAAAACTTTAATCCTTACGCAGCTATTCATTTATTGAGAAGTGAGGAACCGTTTAAATTTTCCTTCCTACTAATGAAGAGATGTATAAAACAGTTTTAAACAGTGTGTCCGGTTTTAAAAGCATTTTGTCCTTTTAACATATGAATCCCTTTATGTTTTTATTCCAAAATCAGAGCATCATTTAAGAAGATCCTACGGGTACTAACATTCTAACAAACACTAGCTGACAAATGTCCGGATCGACATGTTTCAGAGCAGTAGTTTATACCCTCCCGTCCCCTCGAACCGTATCTTGCAGGGCAGCAGCCTGTATCAACAATTCATTATCAATTATGATGATTTATCTTGGCTGCTGACCCAATTTGTGAGCTATTAATATTAATGTGTTCTGACAGCGGGGGAAAGGGAAATGGCCAGGCCATAACAGCACGAGCAGGAAAGCAACCAGTGAGGGAAAAGGGAACTTTGACATTTGACAGGCGCGAAAATCAATAGATATGAGTGGGGGCGCAAGGGTGGAAGGACGGCCATTATTCGCACTATTTTGTGCATTTTAATGCAGGCTAATTAAACAAGAAAATTCTTTATCCACAGATATCGTGCCTCCACACACTATCGCCCGGAGCTGCAACCTACGGAACGTGCACACAAGCTGACCATCTTCCTACACCATGTGGCTAATCTGGTTTACAGCGTGGTCCAGGAGCAGTACACGGATCCCCGGATCTTGGCCTTTTGGATGGCCAACAGCTCGGAGTTCCTGCACTTCCTTAAATCAGATCGCCACATCAGCGCCTTTAGCGTTCAAGCTCAAGAGGTTTTGGCCGAAGCCGTGCAAACAGCGTTCAGAAACCTGGTCAACTGCTTTCGATTGGAACTCTCGCAGACCCTTAACCAGTTTCTCTCTGAGAACATCGACCACGATTCTGCGGCGGGTCTAGTTCTTACAGTCTTGGGATCGGCGATGGCTCTCCTAAGAAGATGTCGCGTAAATGCTGCTCTAACGATCCAGTTGTTCTCGCAGCTGTTTCACTACATCAATGTCATATGTTTCAACACGGTGAGCGGTCTTCAAAAGGCCAGGAATTCTACACTCAGTAATGCCAACTTTGT
This sequence comes from Drosophila oshimai, assembly GCA_018150695.1. Lineage (NCBI taxonomy): Eukaryota > Metazoa > Arthropoda > Insecta > Diptera > Drosophilidae > Drosophila > Drosophila oshimai. The sequence continues at coordinate 62,885 of JAECWM010000092.1, forward strand.
TAACAAAAAGTCTGATTTTAAAATTAATTTAATATTTTTAGCTCTTTATTACACATTGAAATCTAAATTTTATTTTTAATTTAAAATCTTAGCAGATCAAGTAATTTTTTGAATTTTTGTGAAAATGATATTAAGCTAAACAAGCTAATAAATGGGTATTTTCATGCTGAAGCATAGAATGTATAATTTAGTTTTTGTTACAGAGATGGCAATTTAAAACAATTTTTATCAAATCAGTTCAGTGTTAATTTTAATAATACACATTTTGGCAGCTGGAAAATCGAAATCAGCCAAAATAATCTCTAAAAGTATTTAATTTAATTTAATATAGAAAGTTTGGTATTAAAAAAAATGTTTTAAAATACTTACCTAACAAAAAATATAGTTCCGTATAAGAATATCTCATTTACACACCATAAAATTCAATTGGCATCACTGTCTTTCCTAATATTTGTGTTAGTCCATTAACGTTGTATTTCCTTTTTACCAGATTGTGGCCAACTCTCACATGTGCACAGCTGATTGGGGCAAAGTGATGACAGAAAGACTGCAGTTGTTAGAGCTGTGGGCGGAACGCCAAGGATTAGAACTTGCCGCGGATTGCCACCTGGCCAAGATCAATCAGTGCGCGCAGTTTCTACAAGCACCCAAATCTTCCGTGGAGGAGATTCAACAACTGGCCTGCTCCTGCTTCCGTTTGAACTCCCTGCAGATGGCTGCGTTGCTGCAGCAGGAGAAACTGCCCCGCACCCTGGTAGACACGGCCATAAGAATGGCGGAGTCCGTAGCCGACGAATTGACTCGCGCCGATGGACGTGAGGTTCGATTGGAGGAGTCGCCAGAGCTGCACTTGGCCCTATTGCTTCCTGACGACGGTTTTAGCTGCGATGTGGTGCGAGGCATTCCCACCGGCCTAGTTGACTTTCTGAATCCCCTCCAGCAGCAGGGAATGTGCCGACTGGCGGCCCAGCCCACCTCGATTGGGCTTTGGACGGTCTATATGCATCAGTTTAATGTGAGTAGCTGAGGAAAATGTTGCTTTTTTTTTTTTTTTTTATCTTTGTTAATTATCAATACTGTCCCCCGTAGGCCCGTAGTTCCAGTGCCATGTCTAACAAGCTGCCCCAACCGGAGCTACAGCTTATCAAGCTGCACAAGAACAGCAACGGCATGGGCTTGTCCATCGTGGCAGCAAAGGGAGCTGGCCAGGAGAAACTGGGCATCTACATAAAGAGTGTAGTTCCTGGCGGAGCGGCGGACGCTGATGGACGCCTGCAAGCTGGAGATCAGCTGCTGCGCGTGGACGGTCAGAGTCTGATTGGCATCACCCAAGAGAGGTGTGTGTACTGAGGGCACTTCCTTAAAAACGTGGTTTAATTTTTTTCTTTATTTAGGGCTGCCGACTATTTGGTGCGGACGGGTCCGGTGGTCAGTTTGGAGGTTGCCAAGCAGGGAGCCATCTACCACGGGCTGGCGACGCTGCTGCAGCAGCCCAGTCCGATCATCCAGCGTGGTGAGTATCTCCCTGCGAGTTCCACTATTTGTCAAATACATATCAATACAAAACACACACATTAGAGCGACTCCAGGTGCTGGGTAGGACGCTAAGAACACTCAACTCAAACACTCACCCAAAATACTCACATACTTCTCTACTTTACCGTACTCACGTTGTGTAAGCTAACAAGTAACCAACCCATCCCCCATGCTGCTCCACTCGAATCGCTAGAAGCTTCGCCTAGCAACTTTCTTCAGCATCTGAATCCTGGCCAGCAGCGTCGTCACTCCTCATTCCAGCAGCAGGCTCGTTACTACAGCAACTCGATCTCAGATGATAGCCTTAACAGGAGTCGTCGCGAGTCCTTTGCCTGCATGCGGGCCTCCTCGCCGCCAGTTAGGCGCTTAAGTGCCTCCTGTCTGCAGGAAGAACTGTGTGCCCTGGGACACCAGTTGCACATCGATCCGAGGTATAGGGATACGAGACCTATTGCCCGATCTGCCAGCAGTTTGTATTTGGGGAACGATCAGGTGGGCTACTATCACCCACCGCCAATGGCTCCCTCTGTAACCCATTTTAGTCCCATGAGACCGCTGAGGAGGACTCCTCCGCCTTCTATCTACATCGAAGAGTACCAGGATGAGCCGGCTAAGGACTCCCAAGAGTCCTTTGGCAACTTTGCCGTCTACAGTGATGCCCATCAGCCGCTGAACGAAGAGGGTATCGCCTCAATGGCTCATTCAGACGAGATACCCTTCATAGATGATGAAGAGGAGGAGAAGCAGCAGCAGCAGCAACAGCGAACATGTATTTCTACCTCCAGTTGCTCCTCTACCATTAAAAGAAATCCTGCAGCGGGATACCGAAAAACAGTCAGTTTTGATCTTGATCAAACAGTCGAAGCAGAACCAGGGGCCACGGGAATCGACAGGAAGTACCACACCCACGATGCCATCAGCCACTTTGCAGCCAGTGCCTCCTCAACGGAATCTCTGATGGCAGAGCAATCAGAAAGAATACCCTTGATACAAAAGATACGCCGGGAGTTAAACAGCAAAAGAGCCACCAATTGCTCAGCGGATGGTTTTAGTTCCGGGTCCAACAGCCAGCGTTCGTCCAGCGAATCCATAGAGCGCATGCCGCTGCTAAGGCAGAATCAGTCGCCATGTCACCGGCAACTCAACACCCAGCGCTCGCACAAAAGGTCAGGAGTCGCTACGGCTGCCCCCATTGCCAGCATTCAAGTTCCTAGTGTGTGTGAAATCGAAAGTTCCTCCACCCGTTGTCCTACTGTAAATACAAGCAATCGATATTGTGCCAGCACCACCTCAAAAAACATTCTCAGCACCACTTTACTAGCAAACAGCCGAAGGGCCAGTAGCCAGGTGAACATCAGTCCCCGCTTTTTGTTACCCCTGGGCCAGGGAAAGGTTCGTGAGATGGCAGACTACTTCAATGCCAACAAGGACTTTCCGCCCAGCATTAATAAATCCCGATCCACGTCGGCCTTGGATGATCCTGGCAGTAAGCCATGTGTCAAACTATCACAGGCAGAGCAGGGCCACATTCTTAAGCAGCTGAAGGAGTGGAGTCTGTACGGCAGTGCGGGCAAAGATTATGACGAAGCGGAAAATTCCGCCGGAAGAGCCAGTTGTGATTGCCCTTGCTGCGGTCACTGTCGTGGCAAGACACCCGAGCAACAGCAACACCAGGGGAAACATCAGCAACACCAGGTTGTTGCCACCTTCAAATGCTACGACAGTTGCCAGAGAGACGAGATGGAGAAAGCTAAACAGAAGCCGGAATTGTCTCGCTACGCCAGCTGCCGGCGGAGTGTCATGTGCACAAATCGCCAGGCTCATAGTGTGCGGCAAGTGAAGCGCAACAAACAGCAAAAGCATGTGGAACTCAAGGCTAAGTCAAGCACACATCCTCGCCATCATCATCACCACTGTCACAAGCAGTCACGTCCTCTGGTGCCCGCCTCACCGCCCTCCACGGCTAAATTGCTGCTATCCCTGGCTAGTAAAAGCAGCAACACCAAGAGCAACAGCAGCAACACCAAGGCCAGCAGCAATAAGAGAATTTCAAAGAGCTGTCCAAATTGCGGACATACCACCGACGATTGCTACTCCTGCAGCTGCAGCGAAGCCGAGTCCTGCTCCTCGGCTAATGATTCTTCCTCCAGCTGTTGTGCCGCTCATTGCGATGTGCGTGATGGTGATGATGAGGGTGATGCAAATGCTGTGGGCGGTGGGGGGCACTGCGTTAAAATGCCATTGGGACAGAGCTCTACAAGAAGAACATCAGCTGCAACAGCAACCACATTGTGTTCGACTCACAGATGACAACCCAACCAAGCTGCACCGAGGTTTATGTTGCTTCCCTCGTGGTTGTACTTATTAGCCTTTGGTTTTGCTTGCTTTGTTATTAGATTTGTTTGGCTTATTCGATTAGATTTTCTGTTGAGTTGTAGGTTGATCTCGTATCATGACTATTAAAATAAATTTAAGAGGTTTTTGTTTTTTCTAATTTCTTACTTTGAGGTCATTGGCGATATCCACAATTAATTTACCAGACAAAAAAATATTTTAAAACAAATCAACCCCGACTTACGAATTGTTTTTAAAATTTGGCTTTTTCAGATTAAAAATCTGTTTATTTATGAGTAACTACCACTACTAAAGATAGTTAGAAAGAAAGTTAGTTATCTTCAGTGTTTCTGAAAGGACTTTAAAAACTCTTGTTATCGCAATAGTGGATTCAGAAATCGAAGCTTTCAAAGAAATTTCTTCCACTTTGCGTGTTTTAAATTCAATTTGACTGATTTTCGTGTCGCTTTTTTATTTAACTTCCATCTCTTTTTAAAACCACATATTTATGTGGTTCAGATTTATTTATTGCTCCTGAGTTGGCTTTTTAAACTGTAAAGCTTTTCGCCTTGCTTTTTAAAAATAATATTGAATGAAATATTTATATTTAAAGAACGCGAACATTGACAAATGGTTTTATTGCTTGTTTTGTAAATCTTAATGTGGGTAAATATAACTTTATAGTTTTGTTCTGGCCTTGTTTCTCCGCTGGATTTTGTTGTTGTTGTAGTAGTATAATTAGATTTTGTACGCATTTATAAATAATATACAAAACAAATTATGCATTTTCCCCCCCAAATTATATTACTAAAATGTCGAACTGTCTATCCTTCTACTTTTCTCCCAATCCATGCGCACCAATAAACCTTCCACCTACTAAACCACAAAATATGCACTGAAATCGCTGACATTGATGATGATGATGATGATGATGGGATATTCAAAAACGCAGGTAATCGACGTATGTCCGAACGAGATCTGACGAGAATGGGCGGTGCCGAATCGACCAAATCCCTGGGTCCACTGATAGCCAACAGTCATCCAAACCATAGCCTCAGTCTCAGCCAACATCTGAACAACAGCCACAACAACACCATAGGCAATAGCAACAATAGTAGCATCATTAATCCCTTAGCTGCACACCTTCCCAACAGCAAATCTGTGCCGGCTCTGCATCATCACACGGGATCGGGTACCATATGTAAGTGAACTGCACACCCCTATCCTCTCCTACCCCCATAATCGGAGCACAATCCAATCGACTTGTAAGCCAGAGACTAATTAATTTTTTTTTCCTTGTGTGCATCTCGTTTTCTTTTCAGCCCTGGCCAATTCCAAGTCACGCAGCACGCACAGTTTGCATAACAATACATCGGGCATGGGGGGAATCGGCGCAGGGCCCGGAATGCTGGGTCAGCCAAATGGCACCCAAAACAATGCAAATGGAAATGGAAACGGCAACGAGCAGGGATTCTATCAGAATCTCAGCGTGTACCGAGCACAAAACCAGAGCCAACCGATTCTGAGCGAGAGGTAAATTCTTTGACATCATATATACATATATGCGGAATAAAGAGAAGTTCAACTTTAGAAATATTTTTCTTTCATAAAATTGAGTGTGTTCATAAAATTTGTTGATAAGGTATGTATCAAACTATACGACACGTTGGATTTGGTAAATTTTTATTAAGTATGACTTTCAATGATACAAAAAGAGACAAACTTAACAAATGTTGAGTTTGTTATTGTTTTAAATGTTAAGCTTCAGTAAATTTAAGTCCACAAATTGTAAAAGGCCTGTTTTTTAATTAAAACTATACGACAATGCTGAAATACAGTCCTTTTATAATTTGTTAAGTAAAAATTACTGAAGCTAAAAATTTAAAACAAAAACAAACTCAACATGTGTTAAGTTTGTCACGTTTTGTTTCACTAGAAGTCATTTTTAAAAAATATTTAATTTAACTTTAAATTTTTAATATTTTTTTTTATGTAATATCCTAGCGCTGCAAGCGTAAGCTTATTATTATTGCGCCAGTCACATTATTGCGCCAGTCACATTATTGCGCCAGTCAAATTTTTAACAAATTCAAAGTGTCGTATAGTTTTGATACATACCTTAGTGCTGAACATTTGATTTTACTATGAAGCAATGGCATTTAACAAAATCGTTTTTGACTGGCTAAGGTTTGTAACATTAACTTGAAAATAAAATGAATTGCTTAATTGTTTTAATTTTGTTTTGCACTAAACCGGTTACCTTCTTTAAAATAAAACAAACAAAAAATTCTAAATATCCATTTTTTGACCGAATTTTGCTGATACATATACACTGACGTGCATTCCGATTTTCTTATTTCAACGGTCTGTATCATCTCCTATCTTAAACGCTTGTTAGAGATTTTTGTATCATTTGTTGGTGAATTATTATTTGCGATGCTCAAAGAGTAAGCAAATACTGTAAACGTTGAAATGTCTGTCTGTCCGTCCGTCTGTCCGTACGAGTCCCTAGATCTCGGGAACCATTAGCGCTAGAGCCACCAAATTTTGCACACAGACTTCTATAGCCAAAGCGCAGATCAAGGTTGTCAGAACCTGACCACGCCCCTTTTTACGCCCACAAACCGCGAAACTCTGTGGTGTCCACATTTTTAATGCTAGAGAAAAGTTGCCCTTATAAATGTTGTTTGTCATATCTACTTAAATATCTAAAACTTTTGAAAATCTGGGCATTTTCAACAAATTGTGCATACAATTCTGTGTACAAATGCGTTAAAAATTTTGTTGTGCTCGAAAGTAGGCTACACTTTTTTGAAGATGGCTAGCTAGCTGTTTTTAAAGAGGGCAATGAGTATCGCAAATCTTATAGTCGGGAAACCCGACTATAGCGTTCTGTCTTGTTTTACAATGTTTTCTGAAAATTTGAAGGCGTTTAGTAAGCCGGAAGAAATATGCCAAAGCAAAATGTAAAAGAAGGCCAATGTTGCACGCTAAACATTTTTTTGCGATACTCGAAGAGTAAGCAGTTACTGTGAACGTTGAAAATGTGTGTGTCCGTCCGCTCCTCCGTACGAACATCGAGATTTCGGGAATCACAAGAGCTAGAGACACCAAATTTTGCACACAGACTTTTATATACCCTACGCAGAAATCTGGTCAGTTTCAAGAAATGGTGTGTACATCTTGCTTGCATCTGATTGATTTTGGGGTTCGAAACTTAACAAAAAAAGCGTTGTTTTTATTCGATCTTATTATTTTTGATGATAATGAGTACTAAACAGTGTTCAAGTAAATACAGTCACAGCTAAAAGCCTGAACTACTTGGGTGGGTTAGTGGTTTAATTTTTTTATACCACAGCTTAAGTTTTTTAGTTTACGAGAAATACGACCGGAGTTATAAACCAATGTTTTACTGGTTCAGTGATAAACGGTTTTGAGAAAAACCCAAAAAAGTAATAAAAAAAAACCCCAAAATTTTCCCCTGTGACCTTGAATAACTCAATTAGCACACCTGGGATCGATGGGGACTTTTCACAATTTGTTCCTTGTGGTAAACCAAACGCCTACACCAAAATTCAGCTCTGTCGGAATTAATGTTATTTAAACCTATTTTTATGTCTATATTGACCGGACTAAGCAAGCCTTTTAAATAAGAGAAGATACAGACCGCTGAATTCAGAAAATAAGAAAGGTGTTACAGTTTTGATTTCTTGTGTAAAAAACAGAGATTGGAAAACTTTTTCAATATAAGCTTGTCACCAACTTTCAATCAATAAAACTTGTCTCATAAGCAAGTTTCTTATTCCCTAAAAGTAATTTATTAACATTTTTTTAAAATTAAGAAATTTTTAAAATTTACTGATATCTTTTTTAATGTAACTTATGTTGTAACGCACTTGTTTTTGTCTCATCGGAAATAATCTTGACATAAACGCTAGCGGTGGAAGCCTTTAAACCCAACCGAATTAAAGCTTTGAATGCTCAGCCCGCACTTCACCAAACATCCGAGTCAAATTAATAATTTAAAATGATTTCGAGTGTATTTTTAAGGGTGTTGTTTGAGGTCATGTTGTTGCTGCCTGGTGAAGAGCTTGGGTGTGGCCGCAGAATTGTGTGAAGCCGCCTTTAATTCTTGCTAACTCTCGTGTGTGTAATTCTAGGGTGACATTGCGTTTAAAGAAATTGCTTTACGGCTTTATACCCATTAAGAAAGAATACGAACTTGTAGAAATGTCCCAGGTACGTGAGTAATTAGCTTCTGTCGTTTCTGTTTCAATGTTGCTGCTGTACAGAAGCACGCACCAATGCAATAAACACCACCCACTTGTTTAGGAGAAGGAAGTGTATACAAACGTTGTTTTTTAGACGCACTCGACACGTTTTAGTTAATTAGTGTAAACGACGATGTTTCCCACAAACAGCAACACTTAAGCACTGCTATATATAATATTAGTGGTTTTTCTTCTAGGCCGCCGATTTCCACACATGCCGCCATGAGCGCCTACAATGGCAATTCCCCGCTTGCACCGCAGCAACAACCACAGCAGCAACAGGCAGCGCCCTACCAGCAACAGCAGCCTATGCAGGCCAATGCTAATCTGCCGCCTACTCGACCCGTCTCAGCTTATTACCACAGTCAGCAGTCTGCGCAGCAGCAACTCCAGCAACAGCAGCAACAACAACAGCAATCCTTGCAACAGCAACAGTTTGCCCACAGCAGCAGCAATCTCAACGGACAGCAGCAACAGCACCAGCTAACCTTGAACAATCGCACTAAGAACCAGCAAAGTTTCCAGCACTCGCTGCGCTTGCAGCAGTTGATGGCTCCGTCGATGCCCAATATCAGCAACATGTACCACCACCAACAGCAACAGCTTCCCCTGCAGCAGCAACAACCGCAGCAGCAACCTTTGATGAGCAGCAGTCAGAGCATGCAAAATGTCAACGATTTCACAGGTGGCTATCAGAACGGTAGCATGGAGTACCGACGGAGTCAACTCCACGACCCCTCCACACTTTACGAACTCCAGCAGCAACAAATGCAACAACAGCAGCAACAACAGCAACCGTCGCCCAATTTTATTGCCCTGCCACCGAAACCATTGGGCAGCTTACAGTCACCCAACAAACCAAATGTCCCACCAAGTACAGCACCCAAACCACAGCAGCCACAGCAGCGATATCTTGGGCAGCCACTACTGGCGGAGGACAAGCCTCCACTGCCGCCCACTACCACCCATCCTCTGTTCAAGGCCACGCACCAGATTGCTCCTGGTATGAATTACGTAGCCAGTACTTTAGATCCACCAAAAGGCAGCTATGTGCCGGCTAACCAGGCAATCAGCCGCCCCCTTCACAGTGGGACTAATCCCTGGGAAAGAGAGGAGCGTGAAAAGGATCTGGAGATGCGACGCGAACACATTCGCCAGTGGCGTGAGCAACAAATTTCAGAGCTCTCCCAGATCATCTCCCGTTCACCCATGCAAGAGGAGCAGCTGAAGACCCTGATCCTAGAGCGAGACTTTGAGCGTAGAGCACTTGAGCTGCAAGAGCAGGATGAGCAAGATCAGGAGCAGCAGTACGACAAGGAGAACGTGCAGGAGCTGTTCCGATTGGCTGGTGCCGGTCAGGTCAGTGCCATACAAACACCCATCACCAGTTACCGGCAGACGGAGATCAAGCTGGCGGAGATTACGGACGGCAGCAGTCCAGTGGACTCAGTGCCAGCGCCACAGCCACCAGCACCGACTGCACAGCCGCTTGGCAGCAACACTCAGCAGCCAAAGAGCATACTCAAGCATAACCGGTATTCAGAGGGAGGAGTGGGTCCCAGTGGAGCACCATCATCCCCATCGAAATCGCAAAAATCCGCCAGTTTTGCCGATGAGCGCCATCTGCACACAGAACATCCGATATCCAATTTGGCAAAGGAGCTGAACCAGCTTACTATGCTTGATAAGGACAACAACAATGAGACCTTGGATGCTGTAGTCCCTCCACCACCGCCACCAGAGAGGAATAGTTCGTACTTGATCATGTCGCAGCAGAAACTGCGGGGAAGCACTGGAAATTCCACCTCATCCATGGGTCTACTTAAAACAGCCACCAGCAATCAGGCAGCCGCTGTCGTGGAGATTAAGAAAGCTTCACTTTTGAACACCCAAACTAATAATAACAACAATCTGAGTGGCAGCTTAAACAACAACACCATGCAGGGTTCTCCACTTAGCGCGATGGAACTAAACGCCGCCTATGTATCGGCCACGGGCACAGGGATGGTTGGTGGATTAGGAACACCCCCTCCGCTACCGCCTTTGATGCAGAGAGATAACAAGCGGGTTAGTTTTCACGACGAAGAGAACAACTTTGTGAGTGGAAATAGCCAGCAACAACAGCTGCAGCAGCAATACATCTTGGACAACTATTCCATGGAGCATCAGGATTTGGACACCATCAGAGAAGATAGCAGTGTAAGTGTTATTTAAAAACACAAACCTTTTTTATTTTGGCTTGCAAAACTTTTATTAGAATTATTAAATATTTTTAAAACTTTAGTTATGTTTATGTTTGCATTGCTTATAACAACCGTCAACTAAATAAGCCTCAATGGAAATCATATTTTTAATTTTTTGTGAACTAGTTTGTTAAAAAGTTTAGAAAAACTTAGGTACTCTTCAATTAAATGTATTTTAAAAGCCTATTTGTATACGCAGTATCTGCAGCACAATCTGGATGCCTCCATGCTACCATCGATGCCAGCAACTCCCGATGCTGCCCTTTGGAACACATCAGTGCAATCTACGCCCGGCGTCATAGGAGCGCAAGAGGTGTACAGGTAGGATAGCCTCCGATCTTGCCTTACTTTAATCCACAAACTAAAACAACATGTTTCATCACACAGAGATCCGCGCACACGTCGCCTGGCGGAAAAGCAACAGCAGCAACAGCAACAGCGCGCTGGAGATGCGGTGCCCGAAAAGCTCTCGTTTAAGGAGAAGATGAAAATGTTTGCACTGGAATCGGGGGAAGATAACACACCCAAGGACAAGCTAAAGATATCGCGGGCACAGCGAGATATAGATGCGGTGCACTAAGAAAGCAGAGAAATCATTGCTTCACGCTATGTACATACACACCCGAACCCACAAAGCTGACACTTCAATATAATGGGGCCAAGTTGTTACGTTAGCTCTACATAATAAACACATATACATATTTATATCTATAGATCAAGTTACATATACCAGATTACGACAAAAACAAACCAACCTAACGAATTTGCTAAGCAAGGCAATAACAATCCATAGTTATCGCGTTCCGGAGTTAATTATCATAAATTACCATACACAAAATGTGAATTCAATTAGTGAGAATTGTCAGCGTTATTATAGTCTATATATACCTATGTTTATATATACAAAACTATAACGACCCTGGGCAGGGCAACGAAAGTGAGGCGAGCCACATATGTAAAGCGTTTTAAACACTTAAAATTAAACCTAACCATACGATAACAAGTTGTTACATTAGATTACGGAATTCAATTTATGGATAAAGAACAGTGTAAATGAGCAGACTTAGATTAGACTTACATATATTTACCTGGGAACCGTGCGGAACAAGAAACGTTTATATATACCGTATCCATTAGAAAACTCTAAGCCACAACAACGTTAAACAAATGGTCCAATTATCAATTATAAAAGCTATATTTACAAATCACGAACGAGCGAGTAATTTTAATAATTAAAGTTCACATATATATTTTTAATTACTACAAATTTTTTTAAAACTTTAAAATGCAACAAGTAAAATTGATAGTTGAATATGCGTAGAGAAAGTACCAATTTAAATTAAATAGGATTTCACTACACGAGAACCTTATGGCTTTAAAATAAAAACTCGCATGCACGCCCATTTACTGGGATGTCATGTGTAAGAACTCTTTATTATAGCAAAACATTAATTCAAAAATCCGACCACAAAGGTGTCAAATTATTTTTGTGCATTCCAAGTATTTCAAATATAGAAACAAATGTTAAAATTATAAATATATCAAATCGAAACTAAATTTTTATTTTTAATACGCAAAACTATTTTTTAAATATGTATTGAAATATAAATCAAAAATATGCAAACGATGTACGAATAACTTCTGTAAAAAGAAATGCGAAAATTTCCGTTTAGTTTCACTTTAAGCGCGCTTAGGTTTTAATATTACAATTATATATAAAATATCAAAATGCAAACAATTTCAGAAACATATTGTGCATATTTATGAAAAATAAAAAGTTAATTTTATGAAAAACTTTAACTAACATTTTTTAGTGTCAGCTGCTGCAGTCGTTTGAAGCTGAAAATTTGTGCAATTCGGACGCAATAATTATTTTGTAAAAAATCCAAATTAAAATTTTTTTTTTTTTTTAAAAGTTTACTGCTAAAAACAACTTTATAACTTTAATATATACTAGAGGTTTGCTCGAAAGCAAATGGCTGTTGAATCACTTACACTCTAGTATAGCTTTAAATCAATTTAAAATTTTAAAATTACAAAATGTTGTCTAAATCAGCTTAATCGCATTTAGGATTTATTGGCCATGGATCGCATACTGAAATATTATTTCCTAGTGTCTAACTATTTTAAAACAAGTGCTGTTTTTACGATACATCAAGTTTGGGCAGAAAAGTTCGTTACTTTAACTTAAAGTGGCCATTTAAGCAATCCTGATCACTATCTTTATCATTATGTTTGCTGTAACCATAACCCACAAACTGCGAAAATCTGTGGCGCTCTCATTTTTAAGGGGTTAGGTGGGTTTCGCAAAAAAAGAAAAAATCGTTTTTTTTTTATTGTCTCATAAATTAATATAGAATTTCAAAATTATTGTCCCAAAGTTTTAAGTCGATCCGAATAATAGTTTCGGAGATACAGTCCTCAGAAAGTGCGCGCGCGAGGCCAAGTGCACTGCTTATCAAAACTTTAAATGCGTTTTTCTCAAAACTGTGTTTTCAAAGTCGGTTTTCAAGATTTCTCGAAAACTACTCAACCGATCTTGATGAAATTTTGCACAGGCCTTCAAAAAAGTCTCCCAAAAATCCAATTTTCACTTTTTTTGGTTTTCCTTCGTTCATTTACGAGATTTAGGTTTGTACTAAAAGAAAAAATGTAGTTTCTTAATTTCAGATGATTCTGTCAGGAATTGTGCTGACAACGCGAAGGCACCTTTTTTTTGAGGGGTCACCGGAAATGACGTCACAATGGCTGACCGCTGAATTTTTTTTTTTATTTAATTCAAAAATTATTCTTATAATATGTATGTACATATGTGTAAGAAACTAAAAAGTTTTTATAAAATATTTTATTCTCTATATAAAAAAAAATTGTTGAAAATGTGCCATTTTTTTGCCCGGGAAACCTACCTTACCCCTTAATGCAATCAAAATAGCTATGAATGGAATATAGTGATATAAAAAATGGAGTACAAAAAAATTAGGGTAGTTTTTATTTAACTGAGTAACGAGAATCTGATAGTCGGGAAACTCGACCTTTTTTGTTAATGATTAAAGATGGGTCCTCTTCCAAAAGAATCCATCGCGATTCATATTTGAGGAAGCAAATGATTTACCCAATGATCTTTGTTTTTATTACAGAGAACATTTTGATTTTGAGTAAGAAGTACATGACGTGTTAAACTAAAAATATTTACTTACACTGACTTGCAAAACTTACACAATTTTATTACCTCACTACAACGGTCTGATCTTCCCTTCTGTTTAAGGCTGCTAAAGATCATAGTCTTATTTTATTGCTGAATTATAAGGACATGTTTTTTGAAAATTTAACGCCATTTTATAGTCTGGAAGTATACGGAAGAATATAGAAATAAGTAAAAAAAAACAAAGTCAAATGTTGCATTTAACATTTAATTATTTCTAATACACAATTTAAAAAACTTTAAAACCCTACATGGATGACGCAGCGTCCGATCTTAAGGGGGTATTCCAGTCTAGAAATTTGAAAAAATCGTTTTTTTTTTTTTTTTTTTTTTTTTTTTTTTACATATGCATTTTATTTATTGGATCTTCTCTGATTTGAGACTAACAATAAGTATATAAAATCTTAAATTAAAAAGCTATTTGACAGTCACGATGACTGACGCAAGATTAAAGGGCTCTAATAACTATTGCTGAGCTGGAAGGTCATTTCGTTGCAATCGGGTCCGGTTGGAAACCCTGGCTAGGCCCCTGGCGAGCTGGTTTGGATGAGAAGTTAGCTTGGTGTGGTAGGATGCTTTTTGTTTTGATATTTCATCTTTAACGGGTAGAATGCCAAGATCTCTGTGGATGTTGTCGTTCCGAACATACCAAGGTGCCCCAGTGATAGTTCTCAGGATTTTTGATTGTGCTCGCTGGATAATGTCGATGTTGCTGCTGCTCGCGTTTCCCCACAACTGGGAGCCGTAAGTCCAGACTGGCTTAAGCGTTGAATTGTAGAGCAGGACCTTGAAGTCCAGGCAGAGGGGGAGCGAGCGTTTAAGAGCCAGTGGAGGCTATTGGATTTTAGTTTTAGATGAATTTTCTTAGCTTCGATATGTCTCCGCCATGTAAGTCTCCTGTCTAGGTGAACGCCAAGGTACGTAACATCGTCAGCTTGTGGAAGTGGCGTGTTATTCAGAGTTAGCGGGGGACACGTTTGTCTGTTAAGAGTAAACGTTATGTGTTTACACTTTTGCGCATTTATTTTTATACGCCAGTCTGATAACCACCTCTCCACTACCACGAGATGATCAGCTAGTAGTGCTGTTGCCTGAATTGGGCATTTGGACCGACTTATGATCGCGGTATCGTCTGCGAATGTAGAAGTAGTTAGCCGCTCGTTCGTGGGAATATCTGCGGTGTAAAGGAGAAATAGAGTTGGACCAAGGGCGCTACCTTGGGGAACTACAGCCTCTATAGTGTAATCGTCTGATGTTGTGTTGTTGCATCTCAAGGCGAAGGCTTTGTTGTTAAGGTACGATTCAAGTATCCTGTGAGTGTTTTCCGGCAGAATAGTTCTGATTTTATGCATAAGGCCATCAAGCCAGACTCGATCGAAAGCCTGTGCAACGTCGAGGAATACCGCACTGCAGTATTCCCGATATTCGAATGCAGTCCGTATTTCTGTTGTTAGTCTGTTGACTTGCTCTATTGTTCCATGGCTTTCTCGAAAGCCAAATTGATGTGCCGGAATAACGTTGTGCTCTTTCAGATATGGGATTATGCGCGTCAAAAGGCATTTTTCGAGCAGTTTTGACAGACACGAGAGTAAACTTATCGGTCTGTATGAAGCTGGTATTGTGTGATCTTTTCCTGGCTTTGGGATCATTATGATTACCGATTTTTTCCACTTTTTTGGGAAGTAGCCAAGTCGTGTTATCCCGTTAAAGAGTTTACAAATGACCTCAACTGCACAGTTTGGGAGTTCAATTAGCATTTTGGGAGTAATTAGATCACCGCCTGGGGCCTTTTTTGGTTTCAATTGCTCGCTGATGACTTTTGCAACTTCGTTTGGTTGAAACAGAATTGGCTCCGTCTCAGTTTCAATTCGAATTGGCGGCGACGGTAGTGCGAATGAATTTGTTGCAGGGTTTGGCTGAAAAACATTTCGAAGGTGTAGAGCAAATGTACAAGCTCTGTCTTTGTCACTTCTGGCCCAGCTGCCTGAAGAGTCTCTTATGGGAATTACTGTTTCGGCCGGCGCACTTAGATTTGGATGGGCCCTCCACAAGGGATGCTTGGTGCTGGTGGGTGAAAGTTTCTCAATGTACTGGCGTTGTTCTTTAACTTCTTCGTGCCTTAGGGCCCTGGTAAGCCTGCGACCAGCTTCCTTAAGACTTTGTTTTGAGGATGGCGATCTGCTGGTTTGCCAAGCACGCCTCAAACGTCTTTTCTCCAAAACAAGCTGTTCGATTTCAAGGTTAGTTTTGTGTTGGTGTGTGAGCCCATCCCTCCCTTGCGGTGTAGAGACTTTGGCTGCTGCGACGAGTACAGACTCCAGTGCATCGGCATAGCAGTCGATGTCCTCCTTGATGTTGAGCTGTGGAGTTAGTTCAATGTGGGAACTTACGTACTTTTTGAACTTCAGCCAGTTGGTTCGATGCGACGTCAGCCTGCAGGGGTGCTCGATTAGTTCCGGGCTTTGAAGAAGAGTTATTAGCACTGGTGAGTGGTCCGATGATAGATCCAAAAGCGATTTTGCAGATATTAGATTGCGAGAAATATTTTTTGTCACAGCAAAATCAATTAAATCAGGTAGTTTTCTAGGATCTGTAGGCCAGTATGTAGGGCTGCCTGGTGAAACGTAGTCCAGTTTGTTGCATGTTTTGATGAGTGCATTATATAGTTGCCTTCCTTTGGGGGTCACAAGGCGGGATCCCCAGTGTGTGTGCTTGGCGTTGTAATCTCCTGCTGCTATGAATCGCTCTCCAAGTGAATTGTAGAAGTCCATGAATTGATCTTCGGAGACTGTAAAACGGGGTGGGCAGTAAACAGCGGCAATGGCAAGATTGCAGTTGCCCAACTGTAATTTTATCGATGTAGCTTGCAAGTAATTTTTTGCAAACCTTTGGTGAAAGTGGTGTTTGATGCGGTCTCTTATTAAGATGCCGGTTCCGCCATGTGCTTTACCATCTGGATGATCGGTGCTGTAGAACGTATATCCCCGTATTTGAAAGTTATATTTGCTGGTGAGATGCGTTTCTGCCAGCAACATAACGTCGATGTGGTTTTCGTTCAGAAATTGAGTTATTTCAGGTTTATGCCGTGAAACACCGTTGGCGTTCCACAGAGTTATTCGAAGACTAGGCATAGTTTATTTGGGCTGCTGAGCTGTAAGCATTGTTAACAAGATGGTTTGGTTTTGCATAAGGGTTTGCATGGTGGTTTTCATGAAGGACATAAATTCCATCATATTTTGTTGCAAAGTGATCATCATAGTTTCCATGTTACTTTGTGGCTGTCCCATGGCCTGCTGCATGTTATCAATTTTCGGCTCTATGTGAGCTGTGCCTGATTTTAGAGCACTGGCGTAAGAAATGCCGTTGGTGGTAATTGAAGGGCCAAATGATGACCTGGCTGCTTTTGCGAAGAAAACTTCCGGTGTCGTTTGTGATCTCATGTAAATGTTCTGTGTATTCTGGGAGCGTGTCGTTGTCGCTCGTTGCATCCGAATTTTCATCTCCTTGTAGACTGGACAGCCTCTGTAGTTTGCTGTGTGATTTCCTTGGCAATTTACACACTTTTTAGTGAGAGAGTCTTCCTTGTTGGCAGGGCAGGGCTCGGAGCCGTGGCAGTTTCCACAAGCCACACATACTGACCTGAGGGTGCAGTAAGCCCTGGTGTGTCCGTATTCCTGGCAATTTGTACATTGCACTGGCCCGTTCCGTTTGTGCGGCTCTTCTACTGTGATCCTACGATGCAGCAGGTACTGCAGCTTGTAGATCGGGTGGACAGCGTTTTTTTCAAAGTTCTGCTGTCTGGCTCCAGCTCGACCTTGAATAAAGGTTGCGGTTTTTTGTTTTTGTTCATAATATTTATGACATTTTTAGCACAGAAACCGTTTTCTTTTAAAGCCTCTGTAATTTCAGAGGGGGTCACATCGGGTTCTATTCCCTTAAGCACAACTTGCAAGCCTTTGCAGCTTTTTAGCTGGTACGTATAGTAATTTTTTTGGCATCGTTTAGGTACTTTGACACTGCTCGGAAGTCGTCTTCAGTTTTGGTTTGCAGTTTGGTTTCGCTTATATTCCCTTTCATAAGCGGAATAACATGAAATGTATCTTTTCCGACTAGCTCAACTATTTTGTTGACTAGGGCATTCGAGATCTTCTCCCGAATAAAGATAGGTGGGGGCTTAAGTTTCCTTGGAGGTAACTGTTCAGACTCAGTTTCAGTCTCCGCCAGAATGGAATATCTATTTTCATTTAATGGCCCGAGATTTTCAGGGCCTTTGTTGATACGATTTACTTTGGGCTTATTGCCGTCAGATTTTTTTGGGGTGTTAGCTTGCGCTTGGAAATATTAATATAGCGATCCATGCCTGTCTGCATGGCCGAACCCGCTTGCGGAATTGTCATTTCTTCTTTCGTAGCTTTGTTGTTGCCGTTTGACCCGATTTTTGCACTTGGTTGTGTTGTTGCTTTACCCGCTGCAGCAGAAGAGAGTGAAGCCGTTATTGCATTGTTGGCTAGAGAGACCGTTGTAGTTGACGTGGTAGTTGCTGTTGTTGTTGCACTAGGTGGCAGAAGCTCGGTTGGAGTTTTGCATTGCTCACTCCATGGCGTTTGAGCGGTGAAAAGCAGGGCGGGAGAGCAAGAACTAGCTCTCTGGTTTTCGGCGGTCAGTAAATTTGCACTTTCTTGCACTTTCGTTTCTGGAGTATAACTCTTCACAGAAAAATATGCGTTGTTACGGGCCAAAGAGTGACGACGTTTGTCTTGCTCTCTCTGAATTTTTTCACGGGTTTCGTCTTGTTGTTTTTGGCGTTGAGTGCGCCGATCCACGTTCTCACTCATTTGTTTATTGATAGTACGTAAAGATTAATTAATTAAATAATTAAAACTTTAGGCTACGATATGCGATAAGCATCGCGAAACGCAATACCTCGCGTTTGTAAATTTTTCGAACGTTTTCGATTGGGTGACTAATTGTTTCTCCGGAGCGTTAAGAAAACACGTCTACACGCGACCGAAGTTGAAAAGTTTTTTTTTTTTTTTTGCATGTAGTTTTTTTTTATAAAATATAAAAACTTAAAAAATATGAAATATTTTTCAACTTTGGCTCAGATTATCTGTATCTTAAAAAAATAGCTCAAAATTAAAATTTTGTTTTTTAAAAGTTGAATCTTTTAAGAACATAATGGCCAAGTTTCAGCTCCCTAGCTACGCAGTGGAAGAAATGCCAGATTTTTGGCCAAAATGTGAACTTTCTCGCCCACTGTGCAAGGGCTGAAATCATGTCAACCATGGAGCATTCTTTTTTTTTAAAACCCCACCCCACGCAGCCGGCCTGTATCTCGACGAATATGGTTTTTTTAGTTTCTAATTTATTTTTTATATTCTTAAAACGTAATAAAAAACATATAAAAAACTGTTTGAACAAACAGTTTACCATTTTTTCCGAATCTTTTTTCAAAAAAAGCTTAATTTCACGTTTTTAGACTAGAATACCCCCTTTACACTGCGAAGTTTTATTTATAACTTCTTTAGTAATTTCTAATTTTCTTCAGATTTGTATATGGTTTCAGTCTTTCCTATTTGTTTTGTGTGAGTTTGGTTCTGATTTTTGTCATTTTTAACCAATGA
Organism: Drosophila oshimai; assembly: GCA_018150695.1. NCBI lineage: Eukaryota > Metazoa > Arthropoda > Insecta > Diptera > Drosophilidae > Drosophila > Drosophila oshimai. Next base: position 82,095 of record JAECWM010000092.1, read on the forward strand.
ATTTATGTTCGACCGTGGGAAATCATTTTATTCAAAACAAAAATGTTCATAGAAATAAGACAAGTAGAAAATGTTATGGCCTACATTTTGAAAAATTATGATTGATTCGTAACTTTTGTTGTCCGGGTGAACACAAGGTTTAAGTGTAAATAAGTGGAATTAAGTGGACAATAAGCAAGACCAACTTAATTTCATGTAGTGCAATCAATCGTTTGCTTCAGTAACGACTCAACTTCGGTTTAAGAGTTGTTGAATTTAAAGGTGCAACTAAAAAATGAATATTTTTTAGTTTGCTAAAATAAATATTAAAACAGCGCAAATTTCCTTGCCAAAGAATGAAATTTAATGTCCACGCAGTCGCTTTCCTAACTTCGTATAACGGTATTGGCGTAAATAAATTCGAAAGAAAAATAAAGGATTCTTAGTGTATTTTCTACACCCACAGACAAAAAGAAAGGCATTACCCAAACAGGTAAACCGATTCGGTATCATAATTAACTTCAATCTAAATAAAATTGAAAAAGACAATTTTAATGTTTTGTGACAAAGTTGCCAAAGAAATGTAGAAAAATGTTGATTTACAAACTCAGCTGTTTGTTGGGAACAGTTCAACATTTCGCGCCCAAAAACATTTTAAATTCACGGGAACAGTCGTGCGCACTACTCACCTAGTCGAGTACTGTTCCAGAATTCAACAGGTTAGGGAATTGACCTACCTAAATACATTTTTCATGACGCTGGCAAAAGGCAAGTCAAGCGGCTGACAAGTTATTGGCCGCTGCCACTCCCTGGGCGGGCGGCTTTAAAATTAAAATCAAAGTTTGCGCACTGCAAATAATTGCGAACAAAGTTAAAAAGTGCCTTTACTGATTTATGCTTGCACTGAAATGAAATGAGTGAGTTTGGTTTGCATTTAAAAAAATCTTAGTTAGGCAAGTTCAAAAAAGAGCCATGCACAAGTAACCTGGTTTTTAGGTTTAGCTAAAATTTTACCCAAACACCTTAATATATTTAGGTCAGGTTGGGAAGGTCATCTTGAAAATAAATACCTTACTTACTTGAACTGTTTTTTGACAGACCTTCCTACTTACATATACTGCAGTTTTGATGGTGTACCCAACCATGCCGGGCTCTAGTTCAAAAGGTCATCTTGCTTTTGTTTTAGCTAACTAAGAACAAATTTAAAAAAATAAACAAAAGCTTAAATTACAACTTTTGATTGTTTGCTCGTTGGCTGAAAAATTTGTACCTAGTGTTACCCTAAGTTACCGGTATTACGTCCTTTTCGTACGCACTTTCTTTAAGGTTGTCGAGGCCGGAAAGTTGCAGGCCAAGTTTCATAGCTTCCCCACCGGCGGCCACCCGCAATGTAATTTAAAAGTCAACCGGCAAACTTTAACCACTTGCTGCAAACAGGATTCACCGAAGCCGGAATCCAAAAGCGGGTGCAAGGAGCCTTTGCCTGCCGGCAAGGTGAATTGCCGATATAAAGGCGTGGTTGTTTCTTAAGGTCCTCTAAGGACCTTTCGGCGTCGCGCTCGTGGACCGAATTTATTCTTCAGCAGTTTGACATGTGAATTATTAAAATGCGCCAATCTCTTTGAAAAAGCTACAACAGCCGGGGGAATCAGGCCATAATCAGTTGGCTGAGCGGAATGAACTTTAAGAAATTGTTGACAGTTGCCTGCGAGGCATTCGGATTGCCAGCCGCGGAATTTTCAATATTCGCGGGAGCTAATCCCCCCGGATTCCCGATCCGCTGCTGTCAATAACCTCCAGCTGGTGGACGCCGCACCGCAAAAGCAACAGGGAAAACTGCAGGAAAACTGCGGAGCAACCGCAGAGCGAAAAGAAAAATATGAACTGTGGGCAAAAGTTTCAGGATGCGGCGGCTATGGGAAATAAATCAAAAAGTGATTAGCCCGTATCCCCCGCTCTTGCTGGGAGCTACATAAGTCTCTCCCTCTTTCCCGGCCCGATAAGTCCTGCTCTTTCTCACGCCATCTGTCCAGCTGTAAATTGTCTGTTGAGTGGCCCCAGGCAGGGAACTTAAGACCGAGGTGTGCGGAGATGAAAATGTGGGCCAACTTTTAGCGGAGGGAAATTCAAACTTGGCCATAAAACTTTCGCCACATCTTGGCCACGGTTGCTAAGGCTCTCTTCTTTGGTCAGTGGCGGTTTGATAAATGAGCAGCGTAAAGTGCGCGGGCAATCAGAAAAATCGCACAAAATTATAGTTGGCCAGGCCATAAAACAATGGCCAAGGCGAAACAATGGCCAAGACAATAGCAAGAGCATTGGTAGTCTTTCTCCAATTCTCCTTTTCTTAGCTTTTATTTGCGGGCTGGCTTATTGGCTGCTTTTCTCCTTCTCTACCTTTTTTTGAGTTATGACAGGATTTTTATTTGCATTTTAAAATATACAACTAAGTTTCCGGCAGGAAAAAAACTGTGGTGTAAGAGTCACAGGGGGTGATTTCTATTTAAATAAGTAAGGATTGGGGTAACGGTGCTTCCTTTGAAGAAAGAGTGGGTTAAGAGCAGGAACTTAGAGTAGCAATTTCTAAAGCTGTTGCTGGGCATGAGGAGGGTCACTATAAAAGCTAAATTTGACAATAATCTTGTCGTTAATTTTCAAAGAACAGCTAGATCTATGGCTGTCATTCACTTTAATATCAATCTTTATGTTAGAAATACGTGATTGATTTTAGGACTGTTTCAAAAATGCTTTCTTTAAAGCTTCAGCAAATTTCAAAAACAACCCGATAAGTCACACCTTATATAAGACGCCTCAGGCTTTATTTACTTAAATAACAAATAAATGATCGTTACTCGGAACAAGATGCTTAGTGTAATGCTTAATAAACTAGACCTATATGCTAGAAAAAGGAAAAAAAAGAAGTCTAAATTTTGTATACAAATCTTTACTTTAAGACTTTGAGAAGTGTCAGCGGAATAAACAATGTCATCGTTTGAGAGTGAGTGCAATTTACCTAGAAATTATACTAATGTCTTAGACAAAACACCCCGATCGGATGATAATTCCATCGCTCTCCATGAAAGAACCTCCTTTAGGACCCTTCATGTCTTGTTCAGGGCCACCAGCAGGAAGATAAGCCATTGGTGAAGACTGCTGTACCCGTGGCCAAGTCTATGGAGGCCAGCAGCTGACGACTTTATGGCAGAGGCAGAGTATTCCCCTAAAAAAAAAAAAATGTATTGTATTAAGAAATTGATAAATATTATCGCTTATAAACAAAAATATTAAATTTTATTTACTATTTATTTTGTTTTATTAAAAAAATCATTTAAATAAATAAATTAAGACTTTTCAACATTTTTAAGAAGGGAGACCCATTAAGAGATAAAAAACTTATATTAGAATCTCCCCTTAAGTTTATTTTTGTTTCAAAAGTCATTTTCAGGGTAAATTAAAGTCTCGAAGTATTTAGATCAAAGTCGACTTTTAAGTACTAAGCTAAGTTGTAAGAAATGTATGTTACCTACCGCTCAGCACGTGCAATTGCATGGACACTGCCGCACTGTTTTCCGGCTCGCACGTGTAGTTGCCGGAGTGATTTTTGCGTACAAGCGGAATGACAAGCGAACCAATCTGTTAAAACGATATCTGTGAGAAATCCTGTTGGGAACTCTGGTCCAAGCTAAATCCGCTTACCGTGTTGCGATTATGCTCGGTGCTGCCAAAGATATTCCTGTCTATTTGCGTGTACCATCCGCTCTGAGCACCGCTGGCCTCGTTTTCGGCGGTCACCTGTTGGTCGCCACGGTACCAGAATATGTATTTTGGGGCCTCCAGAGTGCCCCGTACGATGCAGTGCAGCTCCACCTTGCTGCCGGCCTTCACGAAGCGCTGTCGATCGCCAATCAGTTCGGTTCGGGGTGCTGTGGGTGGTTATAAAGCGTTAGTACTTACGTAGCGTTTAACACAACTCCCACATGGGTGTCTTTAAAAATACATTTTACGTAACCAAAGCCTGGCTTTATGTTTTTGTCTTTCTGTCCGTCTGTCCGTCGGTTCGTACGAACGTCGAGATCTCGGGAACTATAAGAGCTAAAACCACAAAATGTTGTACACAGTCTTCTGTAAAAAAGGGCGCAGATCAAGTTTGTTTCAAAACGTGACCACGTTCCATTTAACGCCCACAAACCGCGATACTTTGTGGTGCCCACATTTTTAATGCTAGAAAAAATTGTCCTTCAAAATTTTTGTTTGTATTGAAAATATTTAACAAGTGTTGTATACAAGTGCGTCAAAAATGTATTGCGCTGGGAAGCAGTAACACTTATATTTTTTAAATAGTCGGAAAAGTTGGTTGGGATGGTTATAAAACGACATATTGTAGAAATTGTTGCTTATACTATTTTTTGGGTGTTTGGGTGTAAAAAACTTAGCTGTTGAAAATATTTGTTAGCTTACAAAGAACTAAAAAAAAAAGTTGAATAATTTAGTTTCAAAATAAAAGAAGCTTGACTGCAATCAAAATCAAAATCAAGGTGCACTTTATTTCTGAGTTAATACAATGAAAACAAAATGTTCCTAAATAAAATTTTTTCACATGAAAAATTGTTTTTGCCACCCTTTTAAATTAATTGTGTGGTAAAAAAATATATTTTATCTCACCGTTAAAAAAAAAGTTGCAGTGTTTTCACTTACTTATCACAAACAGCTGCACCTTGGCGCTCATTTTGGGTTCGGTTGCCAGTTGGCATTCGTACCAGCCGGCGTCCTCCAGCTTCACGTATTTTATTTGCAGCGTCCAACTTAAGCTGCTGCCGTTGCCCCTCTCTTGATTTCCTTGGCCAGCATGACCGGAAGCGTTTCCCGGAGCAGTTAGGGGGGCTAAGGAGGTTGCAAGTACTGCTCCTGAAACAGTGGTCGGCGTTGTGGATGACTGGAGCAGCGACGCGAAGCGGGCATCGTTGATGAAGGTTGTATGATCCACCGCAATGATATGTTCATCTCGCAAACGCACCCAGGAGAGCGGTTTTCCGGAGTGCTGGTTGAGCTACAGGAAAAACGAAGTACAAAACGAAGTACAAACAATTCCAGATGGGCTCTTCAAAAACGTACAATCGCCTAGGCGATTTGTAACACAGTACTTAAATTCCCACCATTCTCTGTTACTCGTAGAGTAAAAGAGAATACTGCCTGTCCGCCTTCCCGATCGAACTTCGAGATCTTGGGAACTATAAGAGCTACTGTATATACCAAACCACTTTTGGGTCGAATAAATTATAAAGAACTTAAAGAAATTTTTTTTCGTAGTCAGGACCCTAAAGCCTTCTCCCTTAAATTATGCCACTCATCTGGATGGTTCCCCAACGCAGCCACCCACTTACCTTGCAGGGCAGATAAGCGTGCTGGCCGGCCTGGACGGTGGCATTCATCGGGGGCAGGCTGAGCTGCCGGCGGGGCAGCAGCTCCCGCTCCTTGGCCAGCTCTTTCTCGCGCCGCAAATGCTGAGCCTTTTCTTCGCTGTCGTAGGCGTGCAAACGGGATTGTTCGCTGCCGGATTGGCCGTTATCTGCCGGACGAGGAGCTGTGGCAGTGGCATTCCTCTGCTGCAGATGCGGCAAATCGGCGGGTACAAAGTCCGGAAATGGCGGCAAATACGTGGGTATCGAGAAGCCCTTTGTCAGCGTCGCAGTGTCCGGCCTGTCGCTCCAAGAATCCACCACCGTGGTGTCCACCTCCTCCTGTTGGCCGTCGCCTAGCATCAGGACAGGAGGCGCTGTTGATCCCGTTTCGATTGGCATTGTGGGTGTTCTTGTCGCCGGCGGAGTAATTAGCGACGCATTCTCCATCGGAGTAGCCGTGGCTGCCAGCGCTGCAAAATAGGTCAAGAACGAAGGGGAGCACATCAGTTGGCGAACCTTATAGAAGTTTTCACTGCACAAATAATTATTTTAGGTCTCTGCCAAACTGACAAACAAACGAAACGCAGCTGTCAGATCAGGAAATACGGCTAATAAAATGCCCTTTCCGTTTTTTTTTTGGTTTAAGGTGCGGTTGGAAAAAGGTAATACTAATTTTCATTAATTTAATTTTTAGGACCAGCATATCAAGTCCTTATTATTCTGTACGGTAAGTTTTTTTTTTTTCCCAAACAAACATGTATTGCGTATTTGCGATCAAAGTGAAAAATAATAAGAGTAATTGTGATGCGTTCCATTCAAAAGCAAAAAATAAAAAATATTTTTCGTTTAGTCCATCTCAAACACGTTTGTTTAACTCTTCCCATAAAATTGAGCGAATTAGCCAAAGCTTTTTGTGTATTAATTGACTAATTGTGAAATGTATTTGAAAATTTATAAATGTTGCAGCAGCAAATTGCAATCTATCATTGAAAATGCTAATTTATTTGCTTGGAGCATTTGGTTCGATTGCATTTCGGGTCAAGTGTTTGGCGATTTTCTTTTTCCATTGTGCAAACAATCTCGCAATTGATGGGGGATAGTTTCGTGTGAATTTATATTTTGTCACGCCAGCTGTTGTTCTGTACGCGGGCGGTAATTACCAAAGCGGAAACAAAAAAATTAATTTCGATTTATTCAAAATTTAAACATGGTAATTACCCAACCATATATTTATAAACTCTCCTTACAAATGTCTTTTTAAAGACAAAAATGTTAGCCAGAAAAAAATTGTGAAAAAGGATTACAGCCTATTTATTTAAGCTTACTTTAGTCGCTGTTCAGTTTTAATCAAACATCTTTGTCTTTAGGCTGGTTACTTTTGTCCCTTTATTTATACTTTTTGGTTTCCAATTATAATAATGGCAATATTTATGATAATAAATTTGTGTCCAATCAAAATTTGATACCGACCAACCGTTCCATATATGGGCTAATCCGAGAATTTTGAAACCAGCCCGAAAAACAAAAAAAGCTAAAAAAAACATATTTCTATATGGTTTTTTGTAAATTTTTTTTCCTAAATCATAGGAACTAAACTTGTCTAAGCAATGGACAAAAAAATGTAATATTTTTTTTGGTACAACTAATTAATATTAGCAAAACGTATTTTTTTTGGTATTTTTGTCAGTTTTTTAGACCTGTATTCATTTGTCATTTTCTCCTATTAGAATGACAATGTGTGATAACATTTTGTTCACAAAGTGTCGTTTACATATTAAACTATTTTCTCAAGTCAAAAAAACTATCAAATCGTGGCTAAAAGTATAGATAATCACCTTATTTAGCTTGATGGAAGAAGTGTAACGTCCGCAAAGTAACGTCCGCAACAAATTTAAATTAAGATTATTTTTATTAACGGAACTAGTTATCTTTCTTTTTTAAGCTGCATTGATATGGTCATACATTCCACTTCATTATTAGTTATCTTACTTTTTTGGTTAACTATTCTTAATTCGCTAATAAATGTGGAAATGCACACAAACCTCAAATTTTACTTCCATTTTTTGCAACGTCCGCAACGGAACTTTGAGCAAACATAACTTTTTTTCAAACACAGTTAACCTCTTGTTTTTAAATAAGTTTAAAAGTGCACTCAAGAAACTGCATATGGCAAATATTTCATGAAAATATACCCACGTCAACGGCAGCTGTGTCAATTTTAACAATCAAATTTGCGTACAAATGTAACGTCCGCAACGCAGGATTAGCCCATATGTTTTTGCTTGTAATCCGATTTCTAATCATAAAATAATTGTCTTGGGTCTTAGTGCAGCCAGCAGTCAGTTCAACAAACAGGCCATATCAGCAAAAAAAAAAAAGACAAAAAAGGGACAACAAATAGAAGAAATGGACAAAAAGGCCAACTTATTGTTTTAACAAATTTATGTAACAAGGTAGGATTTTTATTTGCGATACTCGAAGAGTAAGCAAATACTGTAAACGTTGAAATGTCTGTCTGTCCGTCCGTACAAACGTCGAGATCTCGGGAACTATAAGAGCTAGAACCACCAAATTTTGCACACAGACTTGTATTAGCAAAGCGCAGATCAAGTTTCTTTCAAAACCTGACCACGCCCCTTTTTTACGCCCACAAACCGCGAAACTCTGTGGTGTCCACATTTTTAATGCTAGAGAAATCTGGCCATTCTGGCCATGTATTGAAATCTGGCCATTTTCAAGAAATTGTGTATACAAGTGCGTACAAAATTTTTATTGCGCCCGAAAGTAGGCTAACCATTTTTTTTTGAAGGGGGCGCTAAAAATTGATTGCGCTTGATAGTAGGCTACACTTTAGCTGTTTTTAAAGAGGGTAATGAGTATCGCAAATCTTTTAGTCGGGAAACCCGACTATAGCGTTCTTTCTTGTTTTTCTTTAAATTCACGTATTTCATAATTATTTGTAAGCGGACTCAAAACTTATGAAATTTACAAGCTTTAAGTAAGCTCATCTTGTATATGTTTCTTAAAAAACAAAACATTTATTTTCGAATACTTTTAAGAAAAGGTTTCAAATAAAAAAACAATTCCAATTCCAATTAATTTGCTTAAAACTATTTGTACATTATTAATAGCACTTGGTTATTATTAGATCTGATCGATTTTATCGTTTAAAAAAACATTTTAAGCAAAATGACATGTAACTTTTTAAGATGTATTCTTGATTTTGAACAGTCTTCATGATTTTGGTGCACAACTTAGCTCCTAAAAAAAGGTCATTTAGTTTTTAAAATCAGGTTGATTCAAGCACAAATCATTCAACTTTTCCTTCAAAATTTATAGTAAAAAGAAGGCCAGATGTTCGGACAGGGGCTGTTTGAAATTTTTTTTGGCTAAGGTAGTTTTAAAAAGGACAAATCTGTCCGGAAAATGGCCAAACTGTTGGGTCTTCTTTAAAGCATTTTCGACTACAAGACAACTTATAAGTCTATCTTAGAATAACACACTATTAAATGATATCCCAAAACGACAGCAGTGCTTTGGATTTCTCGTAACCTTTATATTCTTTTTAAGATGTGCCACAGAATCGAAACAGACCAGGACGATTACTCAGTCTGGCACAGCTGTTTGTTATCACTGCCACGACTGTCAGCCTGGGACGCCGAGAAAAATTACTTGCATGTAAGTGGAGTTTGCAGCTTGGAGCAGTAGTCTCAGGACATGGAAGCGCCTCAGACGTGGACTCGCTGGCTGCAGCAAGCGGAGGATCTGGGGGAAAAGGTCACCCGCCACTGCCGCCCCTTTCTGCCTCTGGTTGCCCGCTTCTGTCTGGTGGCCACCTTCTTCGAGGATGCCCTGCGCATGTGGTTCCAGTGGGTGGAACAGCTGTCCTACCTGCAGGACCACCACCACTGCTCCGCAGCCCTTTCTGTGGTGATAGTGCTGCTGAATCTGACGGGTCAGCTGGTGGGCTGTGCCCTGGTCCTGCTGCATCTGTTTACTAACTTTGCGGTGACCCTGCTGGCAGGCCTGGTGCTGCTACAGGTACATACAAAAAAATCTGTAGGTCAAATAGACTGATAAAATATTTAGTTACAGCTTCACGATCCATGGAAATTGTAATTGAACCCTTGAAAATAGTTCCTCATATATTTTGTTAATGTTTGACTATGTTTATAGTTTAAAATTACTATTTCAGTAACTATTGTAGTAATAAGTATGTGCGCATAGGCACGAGAAAGAGCAATAAAGTTTAGTCTTTCTTATATTAAATTTTCAAGGTAGAACTACTAAGTTTCTGTATTCGTTAATATTTTAAACACAACGTAGGTAGTTATTTGAGGTACTCGCAGAGTAAGCAAATACTGTAAACGTTGAAAATGTCTGTCCGTCCGTCCGTCCGTACGATCATCGAGATCTCGGGAACCATAAAAGCTAAAGCCACCACAAATTGCATAAAAACTTCTGTATACCTCACGTAGATCAAGTTTGTTTCAAAACCCGGCCATTTTTAACGCCCACAAACTGCGAAACTTTGTGGTGCCCACATTTTTAATGCTAGAAAAAAGTGGCCTTTATAAATGTTGTTTGTATTGAAAATATCTACACAGATTTCTTAATTTGTAAAATCTTGCCAGTTTCAAGAAATTGTGTATACAAGATCGTTATAAATTTGTTGTGCCTAAAAACATGTTACACTCTTTTAAAGAGGGCTAGTTTTTTCTTGTTTTGTTTTTTTAAGAAGGGCAATAAGTATCGCAAATCTGATAGACGGGAAACCCGACTGTTCATTCATGTTTTGTATTCAATATGAGCACAATTAGCCAGTTGACTACTTCCAACTAGTGTCATTTAAGTAAATAAGGAAGTAGTTTCCAAAACGTTTTAAAGCATTTTATTTAAAGAAGTACCACAAAAAAATTCGAGTTTTGACGATCGGTCTTGTTCTTTTTTAAATTAAGTTTCTATTTTAATCTTCTTTAGGTTCACATATACGAAGTGCCACTGCAACTGCAGTTGCTTCTCCGGAATTTCTCGCTTCTCGGCGGCTTACTACTCCTCCATGCGGAAACCAAAGAGGCTGCGGCCTGCCGGGTCTACGGAGCAAGGGCTGGATTGCCTTTCCTTATGAGCAGGCGAACCCAGCAGCTGATGCAGCTCACCGGAAGGATCATGTTGGCTCTCATGTATCTGACCCTGTTTCAACAGTATTTTAGCCTGGCGGCCGTGGTCCTGAACTGTTTTGGCCTAATCCTAATGTCGTTCATCGTTATGGGATATCGCACTCGACTGGCTGCTTTGTGCCTGTCGCTTATCCTGACCGTGTGGAATGTAACTAAAAACGCCTGGTGGTTCGCAGACGGGGACACAAGGGACCTGCTTAAGTACAACTGCTTCCACACCTTGTCGGTGGTAGGTGGTCTTCTAATGGTTGTGGTTCTGGGTCCCGGAGAAGTCTCCCTCGAGCAGTATAAAAAACACTGGTAATTGTGAATAACTAAACAAAATTTTTCCTCAAACAAAAGTAAAAGCTAAAAACTGAGCTTTTATATTTGTTTGTGAAATGCGGAAAACGAACAAGTAAAGGGTTCAACTTAAAGATACATGAATTTAAATAAATTTGTATATCTCTCACGTTTTATAGAACTTCCATGCGAAGTTATAACATCTGGCTAAATGTTAGAAATAAGGGCTATATACATTCTTCTCTCTAAATTATATGAACATGCATACATTGGGCTTATCAAATTAGATATTGATTATTGATTCGGTTGGAAATACCTATCTCCCTGTTTCGAATGTTCACTAGACATTGTACCGACTCGACTGTTGTTGGAGTTTCTAATGAATCAGTGGGAGTGCTGACAAACTGGTCACTGCTCCTCGTCCTTATTCTGATCCAATCAAGCTTAAGCTCGCGGCCACATTGCAATTTTATTAGAGCGTAAAATCCTGCAGATGGGCCTGAAATTACAGAGTCATGCCGCCCACATTATACATTCAGTGTGGGCTAAGGACATTCCCGCTCCTCCCCGTTTCTAAGCCACCAATCCACCCCCAGTGGTGGCACTGCCTACTTTCGGGAGTCGCCCTCCCGTTCCGCTGTCTCGCCTCGGGCGGCAAATTTACGCGCAGCACAACAAATAACAACTAAGTATTTATTATGTAAATAATATTATGCCAAATGCTCACACAGAACGAACATAAATAGAGCGAGTCAGAGGGACGGAGGGGAGGACTACAGTAGAGTTTCCGTTAAAGTTTACATTTTTATTAAAGGCTGCGCCCGAGAACAATTCGCTGAAATAGTTATCCACTTTCCGCTCTCGAGCTGCTACAGCTGCAGGCAGTTGTTTGGGCTAAGTAGCTGATGCTGTTGGCTTTAAATTACTTAATTTTGTAGCAAAGTTCCGGGCCCTGGACCGCTGCATAAATAAGATTCGACGCAAGTTTTAACTCGATTATGACCAGTTATGAAAAGGTGCACTCCCAAAATTATACCCTTTTATAACTACGCAAAGGATTGCACATATAAGGAATCAGGCAATACTAAAAGGTGCTGATTGTAAAGAATTGATTTTTCTTACAATACGTTTCATATACCTACCCAATTTTTGGATAAGGTAAAATTAATTTACTACCTCTCATGACTGCATTTAGTTGCATGAGAAGGTGCGCCATCTTAATTTGGAAGCCAGAGCCAAGAAAACATTTATTGTTGAAGGTCTGACTGTGCTAATGGTATTTAAGTACGGTTCTTGTCACCGCTGCGAACCATTATGGACTTATTTGAATAAGAATGTTATGTCACAGCATGGCCACTAGTTTAAAGCACTTCAGAAAATCCAAACAATGGAGTATGCAACATGTGTCATTAAATTAAGAGCAGGGAAGAATTTATTCAAAAATTCAAAGGAGCCACAAAAAGTTTGATGGCGATAGTTTTTAGTTTTTACCTAAAACTTTTTAGCGTATGTTTTTTTGAATATCGTAGTATGTAAACGACAAAAAAAGTCAGTTAAAGCACAAAGGCTATATTGTTCGGTATAAAAAAGCTCTGTGCACCAACAAGAAAATATTCGAGACTATTATCATCAATTACACCTCAGATTTTAAAGCTTAAACAACTTAAAAGACTTTTGAAATTAAAACAAACACAAGTTTATGCACAGAAAAATTAGCTTATTTTTAACAAACTAACGTTTAACCAACTCCGAAACTATATTTTTAACGACCACATAATGTTTCACTCTTCTAAAATAGTAACCGAAACATAATTGTAAATTTGACCAAAAAACCGCTTTGCAACAAATTTATTATTTGTAAAGAATTTAATAAGAGCTTCATTACATCCGCTATGCGCATTAATAGCACTATGTTACAAAACGAGAATTGACTTTAGGGACTTCAAAAGAATTTTAAATAACTTAAATATATTTTAATGACCTGTCCTGCAAGTTTATCAAGCGAAAGCCACTTGGACTCCTAGCTGTATCCAACCAAATCTGTTACTGGGTATCAAGTGTTCCACAACTGACTTATATTTGGGACTCCAACTGCCTTAAACTTTATTCCCTCGTTAGATTTTCAATTGTTATTCTTGCTGCCAGCATATCTATGTAATTAAAAACTATTTGCACACAAAAGTTTATAAAAACAGAAACCGACAACAACTTAAGGCACAACAAGTGCAAGAACAACACCGACAAATGAGAGCTATGTACAACAGTTTTGTTGTGCGGTAATTAGTGTAACTGTTCAGTAAACCACATAAACTGATTTCGGTTTTTGGGTTTTTGCCATAGCACTGCCTGCTCTCCTTTTCGCAGCCCATCACACATTTTGGGCACATAATTGAAATCATTTAAAGAGACCTGAATTATTACTTTGTTAATGTTATTGTTTGCTGTCGCATTGTTAGAGCAATAAATTTAAAATTTCTACTCAAATGGTTGAGCAATGATTGGTTCAAACTTTTTGGGTTTGGGACACAGAACACGGAATATAGAGCACCCCCAGCCCAAAACAGCAGCTATAACATAATAATTCAAGTGGGGGGTACTTTCGGGGTGGGGCTTGCTGGTGGAAACTTTATCTTTGTCGTGGGTTCTGTCAGGGAATTTCGCGTGAATTTCGTATTCATTCGAGTGCAAAGTTGAAAAAGGCCAAGCCCAGTCGGGGGGGTTCATATCTAATCGGACTGCCGCCATGAGATGATGCATGGATTATATCGTTTGGAAACTGAACAACCATTGCGACATTGTAGGAATTAAAACCGAATGCTCCAGGGCTTAACGTTTAACGGATTACTCTTGAACGTTTAATACAACTTTACAACAATTTTATTCAAAATTTGCCTATGCAAATGGCTAAATGTATTGCTATTTTTAACTTTTAAGCATTTAAGGTATTATTTAAACACAAAATAGTTATAGTTATTAAAAATAACATTGTTAGGTTTATTGTAATAAATTAAACCCCCATGCAAGGAAGTGAAAATAAAGTCATTACTTTGTGTTTAATCAGTTTAGACATTGTTTTAGTTACAGCTTAATTTAAATAAAAAAAACTACGATTTTTGCTTGATAACAAGTCAGATATGAAAATGATACCATATTTTGAGTAAAAAGTTTAAAAATAGTATTGATTTTTTTTTTTTGTATGAATGTACAACATCTACAAAAAATATTTTATAAAAATTGTAGTACATACATCTAATAAAAAATTATTATTAAAGCAACAAAGGTTTTCCACATTTTTAAAGTTCTTAATTTCCTACGTAGTTCAGAGTCAACTACTACCCAATTTGTGAAAATTGATAAACAAATAACAATATTCTTTTCAACATGAAGATAACTTAACCCTTTCATCCCCAGCGTTGCCTGTGGGCAATTTCAAATGTTTAACGGCTAACGGTAATCGTTTCTTCTATTATAGTCTGCTCATTCTTCGATTTAACGGTACTTATATGTGTTAACTCAAAGTATAAACAATAACATTTAAGTTTTGAAATCAGTTGACGGAAATATTTTCAAAAAGCTGAACGTGCGTCGGGGAAAAAACTGATTTTTGCCAGCTAAGATTTTTTAAAAATGAGTGATTATTCTATAAAATTACTCTAAAAAGGATAAAAGTAAATATACAATATTGTTAATAAATAATTTAGCTAAATTATGGTAAAGTTAAATTATATTTATTTTCAATTTAAAAAAAATTTCCATACAACAAGTAACGCCCACTAGCGCCAAAACTAGTGGGCGTGGCACCTTAAAATTTTTGCTCAAATACTTCTAAGGCCAATAAAAAACGAATAGAATAAAAAAAAAATTTTAATTATACAGGGAAAAAGTTGGGGATGAAAGGGTTAAAATACGTATACGGTTTTAAACGCTTTAGGTTTTTTGTTTGCTGCTAAGAGCATTTGTTCAAAAACGCCACCTCAGGGTCCCTAAAACAGATGACGAGACTATACTATTTTTGTACTTATTAAAGACTGAACTTTTTAAAATAATCATAAACTTTCTTCAGCTGTAATTAACTGCAGGACTTTTTTTTTGCCAGGTGTAACCCTAAAAACCAAACCAATCTCGCACCACCCCTGCCCTTTTGATACCATTTACGATCTTTGCTTTGTGCCATCACCTATCCACTTGCCACTCCCTTCAATGCCCCAACGCAGGTAACACCCAATTACAGCTGGTTAACATTGCTTTTGGGATTGGTTAACCCGATTAGCTGGAGCACTGCTGCTCGGACCCCATTAACTTGGCTCCGACATAAAGTTTGGGAAAATGGACAGGCTGGGGGCTTGGGGCATGTGTGAGTGGGGAGAGTTGGTCTAATTAGGCGCCGTTCTGGACAGGCTAACAAGCAAGTTGAACACACACAGAACCATTTAATTCGTTTGCGCGATTTCTTTTATTATTAATTACATGCGGTACACATAAATTTCACTTTACTCCTTGTTTTTGGTTACTTTTTCGTTATTTATGTGCTTTCTGATAAACAAAACTCTTCCGACTGGAAAAATGGCGATCCTAAAGCAAATATGGTGCTTTTTCATGTTTTAACATATATGGTGGGTGCCACTTGAAGTGAATGTAAGCATCTGTTGGCTGATGGTATTTTTTGTGGGAGTTGTATTTATAGGTCGAAAGGACGCTATAATCGGGAAACCGAGCTACTTTCGAGCGCAATGAATTTTTAACGCACTTGTATACACAATTTCTTAAAACTGGCCGGACTTTCAAAATTTTTGGATATCTGTGAAGATATTTTCAATATAAACAACAATAGGGAGACTTTTTTCTAGCATTAAAAATTTTGGCACCACAGAGTTTTGCGGTTTGTGGGCGTTAAAAGGGGTGTGGTCAGGTTTTTATTTGCGATACTCGAAGAGTAAGCAAATACTGTAAACGATCAAATGTCTGTCTGTCCGTCTGTCCGTCTGTACAAACGTCGAGATCTCGGGAACTATAAGAGCTAGAGCCACCAAATTTTGCACACAGAATTCTATAAGCAAGGCGCAGATCAAGTTTGTTTCAAAACCTGACAACGCCCCTTTTTACGCCCACAAACCGGAAAAAACTCTGTGGTGTCCACATTTTTAGTGCTAGAGAAAAGTGGCCCTTACAAATGTTGTTCGTTTTGAAAATATCTACCCAAATATCTAAAAAATTTTAAAATCTGACAATTTTCAAGAAATTGTGTATACAAATGCGTTGAAAATTTTTATTGCGCTCAAAAGTAGGCAAAACTTCTTTTTTAAGAGAGGGCGCCTAAAACTGATTGCGCATGAAAGTAGGCTACACATTATTGAAGAGAGCTAGCTAGCTGTTTTTAAAGAGGGCAATGAGTATCGCAAATCTTATAGTCGGGAAACCCGACTATAGCGTTCTATCTTGTTTTGATATGCGCTTTGTTTATAGATGTCTGTGTGCAAAATTGGTGATTCTAGCTCTTATAGTTCCTGAGATATCGACGTTTTTGTACGGACGTACGTCTTATTTGAAGAGGGAGAGGCATGGAACTCTTATTATTTATTTATTAATTTTCAAAATTAGCAAATGTCTGCCAATATAAACTTAACAAAAAATGCGTATCAAAATTATTTCTCCAAAATTTTATTAGCAGTGGGACGAGAGTATGGAGCCCTCAACATAATGAACAACAAAAATTAATTAAGTTACTTCAGAAGCAGTTTCTATTATTCGCTCTGCGTCGGCTGAACTGGGATCCGACACCGACATTGACATCGCTGTCCCGTTGAGATTCACTCGAATTTTTCGCCCAATTAACTTGTCAATTTTTAGATCAAACTTTGAAGTTCATGAGCCCTTTAGGGTTCTTTGTTCACATTAAAAGACGCAGTCTATCGACGTAAGATGGCAAGTGTCTGTGCGTTTCCCAGTTAAACCGAAATAAAGTAAACAAGATAAACTGTTTCTGTACCGGTTCTATAAGGTCCTGATATTTAGCGTATTGAGGTGACCCTATGCACAAACCGTATTCAAGAATTTTTCGAGCTAGAGAAATGTAAAGGTGCTTTGTGGTGAAGGGATCCCCAAATTCCTTAGACCAGTGCTTGACAAATGCAAAAATCCCTTTTGCTTTGCTGACAGTGATACCAATGTGATAGGTAAAATTTAAGTTGTGGTTAAATAAAACTTCAAGATCTGTTACGGATTGGTGCGCTCAAGATCGCGGTCCCAATTAATTATTTAGCTAGGAAAGGGCTCTTCTAACAGCAAACATAATTTAAAACAGCAAATTCTGGGGGCACCATGATTGCAGATTGTTTAAGTCCGCTTGCAGGAGTACGTGGGAATCAGAATTCGTTAGTGGCAAACAAAGATATACTTTATCGGCGTACATCATAACGTGGGATCAAGGTTATGTATCAAATGTTTTATCACAATTTTAATGTTTTACTGTGTTACACTAACTTCCAAGGAGGTTAATGAAATGTAAAAGTTTTTAAATGTTTTTTTTTACAGAAGTATACTTTTGTTTATATACTTTTAATGTGATTAAAAAGTTAGTGCTTTAACGACCTGAATATTTTTATTAGATTTGATCAACAAGTTAAAATGATAACGTTATCTAATATCAGTATTTACTTCTGCTTAAATTTAAAAATGATCTGGCTTTTTAGCCAGACTCAAACGTTTAATTTCGCACATGATTTAGTTGGAGTCAGAAATATTTTATTAACGGTTGAAACGGCACAATTTATCCATTACCAAACAAAGTTTTTGACTAAATCAGCGGCGTCCGGTATGCTCTCCTCTGGAAGCTGTAGACTAGGCATTTTGTTAATGGAGGGGCCAAACTTCATCGAAACGATGCCGAGTGGCTGCCTCCAGTTCTCCGCTTTCTGTGGATCCACTTCTTTCACCATTAGCCACTGCTTGAACAACGCCACTTCCTTCTCGGTCAACTTCGTGTACTCCGATCGCAGTTTCGTGGCCTGGCTGAAAAGAAAGAGAAGTGGCTCCCGAACTGGTTGTAGCTGCCGAAGGAACCGGATGCGATGCAGCAAATGGGCATCCAAACAGCTCAATATGCTTTAACAGCGGATGAGAGTCTAGAAAGCTGAGGAGCCTGATCATTGTGCACTGCCGGAAGCTGATCTTTTGGCAGCATAGGGGCAACGGTGAACCACCTACCTCACTCAGCCTGCAGTTGCTTAGTCTCAATTCCATAAGAGCAGTGCATTCGGCTAGCTGTAGTTTGGAGAGATTTAAAGGACCTAACAACCAGGACCCATCGAAGGTGAGGCACTGTAGATCAAACCGCTTGACCCAGATGATGGCGATCACGGTGGGCAGCCAGTCAATTCCCGGGCACAGTTTCTGGCGCTGTAGTGAAAGGTGTGTCAGGTTTACCAACTGGCATATGGCCGCAGGTGACCTTATTTCCAGTGGTAGAAGAAGCACATTTAACAGCTTACAGAGTCCAATATTCCGAATATCATAAGGCTCTCTGTGGCCATTTGTATTGCTTAAATACAATGTCTCCAGCTGTGGACAGTTCCTGAACAGTTCCTCCAGAGCGGCTTGTGAGATGTTTCTCACACGGAAAGCGCGTAGTTTACAAAAGGCCTGCATTGAGCAGATCATCTTTATGCTGGGAAGCAGCGCACCGGGCACTTGCCCTGCGACTTGAACCCTACTCCTTTCGCCTGACAGTAGTGCAAAGCCCTTGGTTGTGAACAACTGGGAAACCTCCTTCTTCTGGGCAGCGTCCATAGCTGGTATGTCGCTCATCTGAAGGCGAAGGCTTCTTATGCTTTCCCCGAATAATATACTGGAGCGATTCTGTCCAAAAATACAGATTAAGATTATCTTCTCCTGGGCGGCGAACAGTCGATCGAAGATGTGGCAAATTGAACAGTGTGGGATTGGAGTGGTGCTCCTTTACGATTAAGGATTTAACTAAATAAGACAATTATTATTAAAGCTTTAGCACATTCAGTGAGATATTAGCTTGTACTCTGTAATGGATTCTGCACACTTAAATAAGGAACACACACAATTTGACAGATTTGCAAGCTCTTTTTTTCCTTTTCTTGTGCAACCCTTCAGGGTTGAAACATTCTCTTGAGTATGTGAACCAGTTCCAGTGTGCGTTCTTTATGACGCAGTTGTATTAGTATCATTAGTAGTAATAGTAATGGTAACTAAAAATAGTAGCAGGCCTCGTTTGTGTTTGAAGTTATACTTATTCTGCTATGCTTTTTCCGAAAACAAATTTTATAAAGTAATTCGAACCGGACATCCCAGATCGGTACCGATAATTCAGCGAAAGAGTCAATCGATAGTCTCTCAGTATGCCACAATGCTTTAACTTTTTTTTTTTTAAGTATTACGTTGTATTCTGTGTTTGGTGGTCGACAAACGTTATTTTAAAACCATTCTGCTTTCATCCGACCACAATATCATTTGCAACTTTTCGACAGGCCAGTCAACATGGATTTAAGCAAGCTTCAATTATAGGACTAGGGACTTTTTGCATTTTGATTTTGTTAAGTGAGTCGACATCCCACTTTCTCACCACTGATCGACAGATTCAAAACCTTTTTATAATTTTAGTCAATTTTAACAGCTTTATCTTTCTTTACCTCACACTACTTCTATCATCTTAAGGCAGGTTCTCACCTTGTAAGCCCGAAAAATGGCACTTTTGAAAAAAATTTTTTTTGAGAAATCGGTTAAAGGTACAATGCTGAAAGTTCATAACGGATAAGAAAACACATTTATTTAAGCAAAACAATGTTTTAAATTGAATAAATAAAAAAAAGTGGGGGAGGGGGAGTCCATCAAAGTCGACATTTTTTTGAAAAGGTGTCCTGCTACCGGAATTGATGCCGTCAAAACGCCTGTTTTGAAACACAAAATAGAAACACATTTTTAATCTGAATTGTATTATCTATTTATTGCACTAGAATCATGAAAAAAAATAAAAAAGTTACAAAAGTTATGAAGCTTTTAAAAAAAATGTTTCGATTTTTGCATGTTTTTTTCAATTGTTCTTTTAAAAAAAAATAAAATGTTCAATATTTTTGGCTGATCCTAGTTTATTTGTTAGAAAAGACCCTTAAAAAAAATTTGTTAATGTGTTCCAAAAAGAAACAATTTATATTTTACTCGGACAGTTGATATCAAATTTTTTGTCCAAGCAGCACAGGCGGCGTAGTAGTCGCGCAGTCGGCGCAATCTCCAAATGTATGACGTCAACGACGACGCCAGCGCTGCTTGCGTGCATTTACTATGGAAAACCCATGTGCGGCGGGACAAAAAATGTAATTCCGACTATACAAAGTACAACATTTTTCTTTTTGGAATACATAAATAAGAATTCGACGATAATTGTGTGAAAGTTTCACAGCAAAAACAGCCCTAGAACACTTAAAAACGGTATTTTTCTAAACAACTGTTACGTTACGTTACGTTAAACTGCAAATTACTTTTTTTTAATAATTGTTTTTTTTAAGGTAAACAAAAATTTTTTATATTATACTGCTGTCGAAAAATCGATTTTTCTGTTTTTGCATTTTCTGGAAGCTAATGGGATCAAAAACACGTTGTGAAAGTTTCAAGTCGATATCTAAAAAAATAACGAAGTTATAGACCGAAAAGTGAGTCACGTTCGAGCGTGCCGTACCCGTATTACCAAATTTTCAATCGCTTTTATCTCGAAACCATGTTTCCCAAATCGGTGACCACGATAACTCGAAAACCACTTTACCGATCAACTTGCATTTTTTTGTGTCTATTATATACATAATTATCTACTTTTTGTGGTAGGGTTTTTTATCGACAAAATAAGAACGATTTTTGGTCTAAAAATTACTACTCTAAGTTTAAAAAGTCGCCAATTTGTCAAAAAAAATTATTTCGAAAAAACACTTACGACAAAAAGTAGATAATAGTCTAAATTTTATTATTCTTTTTCATTTTTGTCATTCTAATGATTACTGATGAAATGAGAGTGGTCACCGCAAAGGACTTCACTTTTGCGACAGTTGAAAGTTGTACTCAACTAGTAATGTAAATAAAATTCTCTTAAAAATTAGACGTGTTCAGAAAAGTAAGCGTTTTGATTTAGTGAAAAAATCTATCCAACAATGCGTATTGGTTTTCTACAAAAAATTCATGAAAATAGCCTTTATGTATATTTTATTTCACGGAATGTATTCTGAAGGTAAAATGAAAACAGAAACTGACTTTTAAAAATAAAAGAACAGATTATAAAAAAAAACTTGAACATGGGAGTTAACAAGTTGAACAGTTTGCAATGAAAATACAGCACCGTGGAACACGCAAGATATTTTTTTTAAAAATGCTTACGGATATGCTATTTGTAAAGGGTAATTGCGCCCGATACGAACTAATAATCACCTCAAAGAACTATGGCTACACAGATAAAAAAAAAGATCAATTTCGATTTGATATGCGCAGGTCAAATAGATATTTACATTAAAAATGTCGTTTTGATGACTGAAAAAGTTCAAATAGATATTATTTTCGCATTTTTGAATTTCCCGCTCTCCGAAAACTCTACGAAGCGGAGAATGCAACCTTGGAGTAAGAGAGTGCGAATGATTATTTGAAGGGGGAGCGAGATAGATATTTTCGAATGTCATAACCGTAACGAGTGCGACAGAGACCGATGTAGAACTCCATTATTTTGAGCTTACCGTCTCTTTCTCTCCACTTGACATATGCATACATATGTATTTTGCGCATATGACTTCGTAAGCCAGAGTGAAAAGTGACAAATTTTGGAAGTTTATTGTGAGAAAAACCGGTAAGTAAAAGTAAACAATTGCAGTGCAGTTGGAGTGAAATAACAAGAAGCAAATTGGGTAATGTGTTCATTTTGCATTATTATTTCATATACAAGTTGCATTTTATCAGTAAAAATTAATTTGTGTGTGTGCGTATGTGTGTGTGTGCCGGCACATAGCTTTTTGGACGCAACTAAGAAATTCGGTGGAACACACATACATATGTACATATTTGGAATTTATTTTAACATCTTTTTATTCTAGGCATCTAATCGCGTCGCTAAACCCTCAACTAAATAATATTCACAGTAACTAGCATTTTAAGTTAAGAAATAAAAATGTAAACAAAAATTGTACACAAAATTGCATTTATTATATTTTCTTCGCCAGCTTCTTAAAATAAACACTAATTATAACTAAAATTTAAATATCAATTTGACATTTTCATATCAATTTGATATTATCATATCAGTTTGATATTATCATATCGATTTGATATTATTTGATATGTTCGAAAATGTAGAAGTGATATTTTCGAACATATCAATTTGATACCAGCATATCTGGTCCAAAATGATATGAAAAATCATCAAAATGACGATCATATCATATCTATTTTTTTTTCTGTGTATTCAGTATTTAAAAAATGTTTCAAAAGTCTCAAAACATTAAAAAAAACAGTCTTAAAATACACAACAAAATAAATTGCAAGAATTTTATTTTTCGACCGAGCTATGCGGAATCTCTAGAGGCACCTTCAAAGTAAGTTGGTTTGTGGTCCTAACGGACAAATGCATTGCCTAAAAAATGTTTTCCCAGGTAACGCTTTAGGGGTTACACCACCAATTTTCAAAAAAATTTGTAATGGATATTAAGATACCTTAGTATCATATAAATAACTTGCCAAAATTTCAAGCTCCTAGCGCATCTTCACTTCAAGTCGCCTTATTCCAATATATATAGCGCGGGCCTTCAATTTTGTTTTCAAAAGCTCTAAAAAAATTCTGTAATATTATTTGGGAGTTGTATAATAAAGATTTTTTTTACCAAATTCAAATATCTTTTAAAGTATTTTGTACAAAAAATTACCAAAATGTAATTTTTTTAAGCTCTATCGTTGTGTAACCCCTAAAGCGTTAAGAAAGTTATTATCTGATACAAGTCCGCGGGAACTGGCTTAAAAAGTGCCGTGCAAAACTTTAAAACGATATGCCAAGAGATTTTGCATCACCGTGTTAACCGACTTTAAAAATTACACTTTTCAAAAGAGCTTAAAAGTTTCATTAAACCCCCTATTCCTCGTTAATTTTGCTCCGATAAAATTTAACTTTGAACACAATAATTTCAATACGTTTCGCTTTCAAAAAGTTTTTTTTTAAGTGACAAAAAAAATGTAAATACCTCTTAGGATTTTAAGCCAGATTTAAAAAGCTAGGCGAATAAAAAGGTACAATTTCCTGTAGGCTCCTGTACTACAGCATTGTAATACGGCGTTTTGCATATGGACTTTGCCGCCAGACGGTTAATTAGGCCAAAAAATTTAATGTTAATTGAAACGTTATTCTATGTTCTTTAGGAACTTTACTTGTCTAGGTAATTGACATAAAATAATTAATATCAGTAAAAAATTGTTACTGTTATATTTTATCCCAGTTTTCCTTTGTTATTTTACCACATAAAAATTACAAAATTTGATGAAATTTTTTTCGCAGGGGCTGTCAAATTTATGCACTCAAAGGTAAAAAAAACTATTAATCTAAGGCTTAATGCATAAAAAACAATTATATTTAATGGAATTCTTTTGTCGTTCGTGAAACAGAAAGAAGCTTCTTAAACAAATCAAACAAGACTTATAATTTAAAATAACTTAAATAAATGGAAAGTCACATTATTTTATTGTGGCTTACAGTTTTTCTTTTAAATTACTCGTCTCACTTTGCAGACTTTCGCAACTTGCAAGCTTAAGTCAAAAATCGTTCGCGATGCAGTTTTTCTATAAATAATTTTAAAACGACGAGTCCCTAAAGCTTGGCTTTTAGAAACCAAAATATTACTGTTGAAACGCAAAAATGGTGCAAAAAAAAACATTTTAGAAATGGTTATTTTTTGCGTTATTGGTTCACCTTTATGCCGTACGAATTATTCTGGAAATGCCGATATAGCTTATTGATTTTTGGAAAAAAAGTGTTAACTTAGGTGTCACTGATCACCATTTGTTCGTACTTTAGTTGCCCTTGATTTATTATAACATGCAAAGGTTGCTCATTTGTGCCCCGGAGCCAGTGTCCCTTGGAGATAATATGGCAATTCCGCAAACAATGTCTTTCCCAAATTAAAAAAAAAATTTAAATCTCAAAAAAAGAAGGGAAGCTCTGGCTTTTTACGGTCGCCTGACCTAATGTCATTTTAATTTCCATGCATGTATTCACGCCCGAGGCGCCACCAGATAACCCCTTCCGCATCATCTTCCAGCGGGGGGTCGAAAGTGTCACTGGCTTTGTGGGTAGTCTGACAGTTGAAAAATGAAACGCCGGACCGGCCATGATGTGGGCACAAAAACCGGGTCCACATGAGTCTCCTCCCCCAACTTTCTTGGCGCCTCGGGGAGTGTGGGCGCAACCATTGGTATTTATGTGCTGAAATTAAGCCGAATGGAGAGGGATTGGTGGAACTGGTCAAGGCCCAGAAGAGACGGCCATTAGACCAGGGTGAAGCATTTGGCCAGAAGCCGCACATGCTTGTCGCATGTTTAAGCGCATTAATTAGAGGGCATAACTTGTCATTTATTGGTTCGCAGCATTCAGCAAATATTAGCAGCTCGCCCTCCCCTCCCCCAAGCTCCCTTTTGTCGCTCTAAACATGCATAATCAAACAGTTCAAATGGATGTCACACACACTCAGAAAACGAAATAAAATAAAATAATCGATTTATTTCGGGGACCATAACAATTACAAATTTTGTTTTAACACCAAAACAGGACCGTTTACGTTGTAGTACAATTTTTCAAAAAACTGAAATTCGTATTTTGTTTTGAATTTTTTTATTTCTGAATTTTTAAACCTTTGCGATATACATTTTTAGGTACAAAGAAACTTTCTAAAGGGAAAAAGAAGAACATTTCGTAAGAGGCTTATTTAAACAAAAAGTGCAATTTACTTTTGAAAATCAGATGGTGAGATTTTTATCTGTGTAGGGACTGTGAGCTAGGGCTTGCGTTGGCAGTGGGTCAGTGGGGGGCCTGGGCCAATGACGCCCAGCCAGGAGTTCCGGTAACGCTGAAACATTTCTCATTGTTGCGAGAAGAATTCACAGGCCACAACCATTTGCATGCCCCCACAGTTTCCCCCTACATTCCCCAAAGAAACTCTTCACATGACCGGAGGCTGTTTGGGAGGACGGGAAAATAAGTAAAAATGGAATCATAAATTCAGCTCCTGCATTCCTCATACCGGGGTACGACCTACATCAGCAGCCGTCGCACATTTTATCAATGGTTGCACGTTTTGTTGTGGTTACCCTTTAACTCCGAATGGTAACATTGATTCGGCTATGATCTTGGGCCTGATGTCCCGATAACAGCTGATTTCTGACGAGGGTCAAGGCCTGTGATGGATTGATTATGGCGTACTGATTAGGTAAACCAGATGGTTAATACAATACGCTTTTTTTGTTCTTTCCGCCTTTTCCCAAAACTCCGCTCTGATCTGGAGCTATTACGTTTAAGCTTGCTTAGTTAGTCCAGACTTACGTGTGTAACCCAAACATACATACATGCATACATACGTACGCACGTCATGCACCCCAAACACTTTCGATCTTCCTTCTTATTTCCTGGGGAGGGATATTACTTCCTACATTTCAACTAACTTGTGCACCACATCCGATCAAGCAACCCCACTCCAAAAGGCTCAAACCAACATAATTATTGAAAAAACAGATCAATATATTTTAATGTGTAAGTTAACCGCATCTTTAATAAGCTACGTCGTTTACTTTTTTGAAAAGTTAATGAATTCCTGCCAGATTCCTTAGGGCGTTTAATGTTCGCATATCGATATATTTGGGTGTTACACCCCAAACCTTATTTCTTTTTGTTAAGGCAAATGGTGACTTCGACGACAGTGGACCGACTTCGACTTTTTGTGGTATTCCGCCCTCGCACACAGCAATTACACGGCTTAAGTGCAGAAGCGTGGGGAAGTGGCTGCTGGGACGTGGGGCGGTGGGCGTGGCAGACGGACTCGCCCATTTAGCACTCGACTGGCTTCGATTGCTTTAAAGCGTTTCCCCACGCCCAGTTTTTCACAGCCTTTTTCCGTCGTGCCTCCTGATTGACGATTGTTGTCTTCGCGTTGATGTCAATGCTGTTGTTGTTGCTCATAATTTACGCACACGAGTAAACAAATACATAAAATCGTTCACCGCCGGGCGCTTATGTTAGGCTTAATATTGATGTCGGGTGCTCATTACGGACTGATGCGAAAACGTGG
Source organism: Drosophila oshimai (assembly GCA_018150695.1). Taxonomy (NCBI): domain Eukaryota; kingdom Metazoa; phylum Arthropoda; class Insecta; order Diptera; family Drosophilidae; genus Drosophila; species Drosophila oshimai. Next base: position 108,252 of record JAECWM010000092.1, read on the forward strand.
CCAAAATTTCCTCGTGTGTGTCCATTAAGGGACAAATATATATAGTAGCTGGGTACACCACTTGCCCAAAGTCCTATTTATTGTCTGAGTAAATATGCGGATCAACTAGCGAGTGTAAAAAGAAATATTATAATTAAAATGAGCTTCAGGAGATCTTGTTGTCTCGCTTATGTAACACTTTATAGTGTTGCTAGATGGTTTTTACTTAAACAAAAATTTCAAAAAATAACAGATTTTTACATATTTATAACAGTTTTTCCAGTTTTACAAATATTAAATTCAAACTTAAAAACAGCAAATAATTTTTTATATTAATTTTTAATTCAGGGAGTGGAATTTTTTATAATTTTTATAATTAGAGCCCAAAGTTGTCAACAAGAAACAGTAGAATGCTAAAACATATGGCTTGCATACAAAAACATATACTCGGCCATTACGACAATCCAAAGTAAATTAATTACAGCCACCAGCTATTTATTAGTCTGAAGTACCGTCTTGCCCCCAAATTGAGTAAACCGGATTTTATTCAAGGGGATACAGAGTTCGGGAATTATTTTGTGATTCGTGAGCTGGAGCGTGAAATTTATGGCCTCTCAACGAATTCGGCTAATGGCTGTATTAGCGACGCCAACTCTTTGGCTCCACTTAGCGTAGTTATTTAATTAAAGCTCTGCCCTTCTGCCCCCGGCCACGCCCATCGCCTGTGACCTTACTTTTTCTCCTGGCCCACTCCAACAGTTATGTGTTTTGGCCATAAATAAATTAAACGTGACATTTGACCGCCATTTGTCTTGGGAGCCGTTCTATGGTAAATACTTGTATCTCTTATATAAAACATAGTTGAATTCACCCGGCTGCTGCTTTGTATGCGGTCCATTGTCCTGGCATAATTAACAGAGATGGACATGGGCGTGGCACTGCTTCTGACCTTGGCTAGTGCGCTGATTGATGGCTTAAGTGTTATTTGAGTGTCTACTTATTTCTGTTCTCGCTTTGTCCCATTGTTTTTCCTCCAATTCTGCCCACATCCAGTCTGTCTGTGGCTCTGCGCGTTTTTGCTGGTCCCCAATTTAATTATATCACATGTGAGTGCGGAAATGGAGAAGGGGTCATATGTTGTTAATGATATTGCCCTGGCACTGCCAGCAGTTCAACTGAGATTGATTAGATCTGGCAGCAGCAGCAGTAGGGAGATTAGCACAAAAACAAGATGATAAATATTATTTCGAAATTGTTTGGCCGCAAGAACTTTAAGCGCCTTTAAAAAGCCTTCCAGGCAAAGTTTCGTTTGCAAATGTTTAGCCAAAATACTATCCGGGCAGTAAACCAATAAAAGCAAGTGCCTAAAATATTTAAGACTTGCCTTTAAAGAGAAAACAATTAAGGGCAAGAGCTCACTCATGCTGAAATGGAAATCTCTCATAATTTATTCAATCATCACTTTGTGAGAATTGCTTAGAAATTACGGAAAAACCTGTAATTATACCGAACTATCTATTAGACAATTCGATGAAAGCAATATGCACAAGCAGTTCGGACCGGTTCTAATTTCACAGGGGAGAACAATCACATCACGCAACCGACCTGTTGAACAGACATCCAACCCCACCCCACCTCACCAACCCCTTTGCACGCACAAAATTTAATCAACTCGAGATTCAGAAACAGAGACGGTTGCCAGGGCCCGTTCCAATTAGGCTGAGCTAGAAAATATGCCAGGCATTTTCATAAACTACTCGAAAAGCGAAAGGCAAATATCAAGCCAGTGCGGAGTCAAAATCTTCACACGCTGCGTATGCGTAATGAGTTTCTGGCGCCGAAAAGGGAGATTTCCTTTCGGGTGACAGGTGTCTGACAATCATATGAGCGCGTGTGTGCGCTCGACTAAATGAAAATTTGCACTGCACGATTAAATTAACTCGACAAGCTTATAAAAATCGTGCCAACGAGTTGCCAACGACAATGCAGCCAAGCAAATCTCATCATGTAAATTAAATTTGGCAAACGCTTCGCTCGACACTTGCACAAAAATGTGCGAAATTGAATTAACTATGCATGCAAAAACAAAAGCTAAGATCCAAACAGAACAGCAGGGCACACGTAACAGGGAACTCAACTCAACAGAACATAACAGTACGGAACTGAGCAGAACACGTAGCCAAAAAGTTGGACAGAGGTGCAGGGATTGGGGATTTCGGATTAGGGACAGACTCGCATGGTAAACACTAGGTCTCTGGGGCGTTCCTGGAAGCGATTTGCCTGTGGACTCGTACGCTAAAGGGATCAAGAGATTCCTGGGTAGTTGGTTATGTTGGCTATGGTGGCTTTTGGTGGGAATTGGAAATAGTAAAGTGTTTAAACGTTGTCATAAAGTGTATCAAATTCTTTTAGTGTTTACCGACATTAAACAACCATATCTCAGTGGTTTGATCATTGCTAATCATAAACTAAAATAAAAGTAAGTTCAATAACTTAAACAGATTGTTTTTAAACGCGTGCTTTAGTCTAGGATAATTTATATATCTTAGAAGGTCTTTAATATCTTTTAAACATTTTGGAACAGCAAAATTATTAAATAATTAGTAAAGTATAAATGTACCTACTAGTTAAAAAGCTAAATAAGTTTATACAAATTAAAAATACTGATTTTGTAGTATAAAAAATCTTACAAACATCATATATTTAATAAGACTAAAATAAAAAATTGATTTCGCCAAACGACCTGGTGAATTCATGGTGAAATTGGCGTGGAGACGTGTGTGCTCCGGATTTTCGCATCACCCTAAGTAAAAGAAGTTTACACTTACGCGCTCGCATGCCACGAAAGCTGACAGCTGCCAGAAATGCCAACAGTATGCTGGCAGTTCCAGGACTCCTCCCTGTGAGGATGCCTGTCCCGCGTCCACCTCCGTCTTCTCCTGCGCATCGCTCCTTACCCCGCCAGGACATTTTATTGGGCGAGGGCATTTGTCGGTTGTCGCACCTGGGCGGGAACTTGGATTGGTTTGGGATTTACTTTTGGATTTTGTATTTATTTCTCTTGCAGCTAGTTAATCCGAGTTTCGCCAGCTCAAGTAGCATGTCGTCCTGCTCCAGGTTTCGTGCTGTTTGTTCTTTCTCTGTTATTTAATTATTTGCACTGCTTTTATGAAGTCTTCTCGGTTGAATTTGCATACCGCATTTCCCCCAGAGGAAGGGTCTGTACTGGTATGGACGTGACTGTGTTACTCCGCCTCTAGTCCAGGATTTTTGTTTTTATTTCACCGAGTCAGACCGCAGAGAACGTATGTTTTAACTTATTTCTTGCTTTATTTGGCAAAGCCAACCGCAGCAGCCTGGCTAGAAAGGCGAAAATACAAGTTCGGTCCGAGGAAACAGAAAGCCACCAAGGATTCACTGCTGTTAGCATTCTATTTATGTGATAAATGGATATTTATCCGGCTCTGCCTCTGGGCATAAGTTTTGGGCTGGCTTGATTATAAGTCAATAAATTAATGAATTGCCTGGCCCCCATTGCTCCTCCTTTTCCACTCTCCATTAGTTCTACTTCCTCCCCTTCTGCTGAGTTTGGCAAATTTTTAATGGCTTGCGCGTTATTTTTTGTTGGCCAAAAAGTCGGTTTGGCCAGAAAATTGTGTCGATTCCTCCAAATGGATGCCAGATGCCCCATTTATCCGCCTCATAGACGGCAAATCGAAGTCCCCAAACAGCAAAAAAGAGGAAATCCTAATGCATTATTGCACTCTATAAAATGGGCCGATTAGAAGGATGTCTACTAGATGGGAGCAACGTGTAATTAGGATAGCTAAGCAACAAATTGATATTTACTTTTCGGACGAAAAGTCCAGTCTATTAGCTTCCGGGGCTTACCAAATTTTCTCATTGACAGTCGTAATTTACCGTAAATAAAGATATATGGCGAAAAGTTTAAAGTCTAATCTTTTTAGCCATGAAAATACTTTTCAAATCGTAACAAATTGTACACAACCCGTATTCGCATTCTAAATTTGGTGGAAAGTTTTTAATTAAGTGAGTATAGCCAACAGACATTATACAAATTATTACTGAAGGCGTCTGTTTCTTAAGGTTCGATCTACTTACTTTCTAATATAACTACACCCAGAAAAAAATTTTCCTACAATTTTTAGGAACTTGGTTTTTATTGCCTTAAAAATGTCTTTTAGGCAATGAGTGGACTAAAAATTGGTAATTTTACGTTTAATAAACGTTTAGGCATCCATGACCTAAAATCTAGGCTATTTGGACTCAAATTGTAATCAAAATTTTTTCAATATTTTATATAAAAAGGAATGAAACTGTCACAACCAGGGACCGAAAATAATAATTTTTTTCGTTTTTAATAATTAATAATTATTATTAATTAATTATACCAAAATCTTTAGCTTTGTGCATACTATGCATATCCGCAATGATTTTAAAAATTCGGATTTTTATTATTTTCTTCAAAGATAATGATTATTTTTGATTTATATTATTTTGATTAAAAATAATGATTATTTGTGATAAAAAAAAAATTGAAAAATAATTATTATTTTTTATCAAAAAAATTATAATCAAAAACAATAATTATTTTGAGATTTAAAAAAATAATACTTATAATGATTACAGACCCTGGTCACAACTGTTCGCTGTCGCTGTTAGACGTGCTTTTAATCGCTCTTCAATTAAAGTTTTCTTCGTAATGTGTAAATTGCATAGGTTTTCAGCAAAACTGTCAAACCCGGTTCCAAAAAAAATACCTGCGTGAATCCCAACGGCATCGTCAAATTTGGTTGGTATATTTGTACTCTTAAACTGTGGTCACACTGGTCATAATAAAAAAAAAGCGATTGCAGTGCAAGTTGAAGTGAGAAAATTAAAAACAAAAAAGGAGCTATCAAAGGCAAACAGGTAAGTGAAAGTAACTATTAACATAACTATTTGCAAGAAACAGTTGCAGAATGCAAAAGAAATTGCAGAATTGAGCCAAGAAAAGAGTAATTTGTGTCTTCGGCAAAAGCATGTGCTTTGCATGTATGTATGTATGTATGTACATATGCGCACACATGTATGCAAGGACGCTGTGCTCCGAATACTGTTGTTTTTGCTTAAGTTATTAGTTATTAGTTAATTAATTGTTAACTTAATTTTCGGCTTTTATGTTTTAGACATGGATTTCTTCAAAAAACTGACCAGTTATAGGAGATTGTGCCCAGACATTTGTTCGGAGCCAAAGTGAAACTGGAGCATGCCCTTAAAATACGGATGAATAATGTAAGTTTGTTGTTTTTGTTGTGTTTTGTCAAATAAACTCATATATATACAGTGGCTCACAGCTTATTTGACCCACTCCTAATTTCCAACATCAAACAGGTATAACTTCTTAACCATAAGATATATCTACAAAATTTAAACGCAGAATCGGTTACTAATGTTTTGACTTTTTAAATTCAGTTTCATTTATTCTTTAATAATTAACAAAAACAAAAAATACTGCTTATTTCAATGCCACAGCTTATTTGACCCAGGCATTTGATTTATTAATATAAAATTAGAAAAAATATTTTTTTAAATCTTAATATTTAGTATGTCCGCCCTTTTGGTTCACAACTAAATTAAGGCGATTTGGAATCGATTCCACCAATTTTGTTGTTGTTTCTGGCGCTATATTTCCCCACTACCTAATCAGAGCTACTTTTGGCTATTTTTTGTTTAAAAAAAATATTTTTTGAACATTATTCTTTGACATTGACCTTCAATTTCGCATAACGGTGATGTTTGGATACTATTCCGGTGAAATCAACGCTCGAAAACACTTGAAGATGAGCCTAGACAGCAAAATAACAGTCTTGTGACTCGCAATAATCTATTGGTGCAAAGCAAATAACATTTTTTTAAAAAGATCCTTAAAATTTAAAATTAAATTATCCCTAAATATATGTTGGTTAACAAGTTTGTCAATCGAGGATTCAACTAAAAAAAATATTCTAAGGCCAGCAAGTCGACTTTCAGGCCGAAACCATTTTACTGCTACCGCTATGGTCTGAGAGCCTTCACATGCAGATTCCAAATTGAAATTTCCATGTTCGCAGACATTCAAAATACAATAATTTATGAGGAACCATGCTAGTTAAGTATATTTGTATCAAAAAGAAATGTCTATGTTCCCCAAGAGTCTAGTACGGAGCTTAAAACGGCAAACCTGAAGGCCAACATAAGGCAAGTTGACGACATTAAAGAGGTTTCGTAGTAGTTCAGTAGTTTTAGTTAATTATTAATTAATTAATTATTACTGAAGGCGTCTGTTTCTTAAGCGTCGATCTATTTACTTTCTAATATAACTATACAAGGGCTTATAAACTTTGAAATGCTATTTCAGTTACCCCAACCATTTTATTATAAATAAAATGTTGATGTTCTTTAATAATTATAAACCGTTTTTCGGATTATAATAAAATTATTTAAGGAAATATCATTTTGGGCAAGCATATAAATTGTTCGGCCCCATCTCGTTAAGTGAATTAATTATAATTCAATCAACATTTTCTACTGTCGAATTAATTTTCTATTATTTCTTTACTTTTGAAACAAGAAAGTCGGGTTTCCCGACTTAGATTCTCGTTACTCATTGGCCTCTTTGAAAAAAGGGGTGCCTGCTTTTAAGACCAATAAAGTTTTAACGCTCTTGTATACACAATTTCATAAAACTGGCCAGATTTACAAATTTGTTATATATCTGTGTAAATTATTGTATTTTGAATGTCTGCGAACATGGAAATTTCAATTTGGAATCTGCATGTGAAGGCTCTCAGACCATAGCGGTAGCAGTAAAATGGTTTCGGCCTGAAAGTCGACTTGCTGGCCTTAGAATATTTTTTTTAGTTGAATCCTCGATTGACAAACTTAACGCTCTTGTATACACAATTTCATAAAACTGGCCAGATTTACAAATTTGTTATATATCTGTGTATAAATTTTCAATACAAACAACTTTTATTAAGGCCACTTTTCCCTAGCTTTAAAACTATGGGCACTATACCCGTTCGCGGTTTGTGGAAGTTAAAAGAGGCGTGGTCGGAGGTTTAAAACAAACTATTTGCAAAATTTGGTGGCTCTAGCTCTTATGGTTCCCGAGATCTTGACGTTCGTACGGAGGGACGGACAGACAGACATTTGCAACGTTCACAGTATTATCTTTTACTCTACGATTGACGAGCATAATTTTGTGTGGATAAATATCAAAGTCTTGTTTTGATGTTTGGTGCTCATTAAATTGCTCTTGAAATAGAGCTAAAGAAATCGTAGATTTTCGGCGCTTTGTAGCACATGTGCAAAAATTGTGTTTTTTAACTGACCGACAGGTAAAAAAAAGACATGTAAAAATGCACTTTAAGAGAACTTGAAGCTCAGTCAATTTTTTTTTAACGGTGAAGGTCAGCTTATACGGAAGAAACCGGTGTTCCATTTTGTTACTTGAAATTTTTGTTTGGCTTAAGGCTTTTTGATCACGGGGTTAAGTACGCCACTATAGAGGCAAAATGCTTAATCATCAGAGCAGAAGAATTCGCTGTGCATATTTTTGAGCCCAAACAAGAATTAAATACAACGATTTTGGCCCCCTTGAATCAGTTAACGCTTTCGTAATCGCCGTAGTTTTTGTATGCCCTACGTAATGTCCTACAGTCTAATACCCCTGGTAAAATTGTACTAAAAATGGCGCCCGAAAAACAAATCGACAATATGGCAAGGTGTAATTTCATCTGGACCTAAAAAGTTTTCAGAGTCTGTTTTGCTTAGTATTCTCGACAGTTGTTGATACTTCACTTCTGTTGAACTACCATCAATTAACCAACATTATAGCTCTTTTGGGATATATGATATTTTTTGTGAGTTGAATCGTGTTGCCAAGCAGAAAATCCTTTCTCCCTTTCGTTGTATTTTCTGTCCTTTTATAACTGCTATTCAATATCTTGGCAAAGTCTGGCACCTGTTTCTTCACCTTTATTGATTTGCCAGAATCACTTTCATACTCAGCTTGCAATGCTTATTTTTTTTGCCTTGTACCTGTCTAATGACACTAAAGACTCGGGGGATTGGCGTCTTTGCACATTAATGAGTTTTAAAATCTATGGAAGAGCACGATTTCTGAATCGGGGAGAGACGTGAGGCTGAGTCTGCCTCTAATCAGATTACATTTCCATATATTACATCATATGCTCATCAATATAATCCAATTGAAATAGATGGGGGCCAAACAATAGCACGCGCCACCTTCAGAGGGGAGGGGGAGGGGGCAGGGGCTTTGGGCCAGGTCACATCTTTCACTCTATTCACATCAGTCAAGTCCTTCACGTTCTCTTTCGTACTTTTTTCATTTTTCACGTTTCGTGGGTAGACGACGACGACGCAATCAGCGTTTGACGGCGTTTGACTTTCGATCTTGCCCCACTGCCTCCTTGTGGCCCTGCCTTTGTATCTGTATCCGTTCTAATGCGCAGCAATTTAAAATGTGATTTTCCTTGATTTATAAAAGACACATTGCACTCGCAGTCGTATTTCACAGGATTTCACATCGCGCCATTTCCAGAGCGAGGGGCATTCTTACACTCCACTCCACTCCACTTCACTACATTTCACTTTGTCGGGGGGCGGGGGCGGACACGCCCACATCCTGGTTGGCACACATTTACGTAAACAAAGACCGGTCGCTGATGAATCAGAATCTGGATCTGAAGATGTCGATGCCGATGCATTCACTTTCGTAGCATCCAAACATGAGCCCGCGAAACGCTTTAAACATTGGCTCCGTTCTTGTGGTTTTTGAATCGCGCGCTTCTTTTCCCGCTCGACGTCCGCCGCGGAGCCATGCAAATTTCTGACTAAGTCGCATCGGTCAGAGCTCGGAAAATTTCGCAATTCGCAATGTGCCAGTGCCAAAGGTTCCATCGGACTCTGGTATTTCTACCCCTTCTATTTCACAATGTTTCGTCCTTCGCTTTTTGTTCCTATGGTATTTCTACCCCTTCTGTTTCACAATGTTTCGTCCTTCGCTTTTTGTTCGCAGCATCCCTTCGATTCCGATTCCTTGGCTTCTCGATTTCCTCTTCAGATCCTTTCCAAACGTTTCTTGCTGTCCTACGATTGTTCGATTCACTTCATCCCCTTCAAGTGACCCATTTCGTTTCGTCTCAATTCTAAGTTACTTGATAGGGGAAGGACAAGCGGGATAATGTGAGACTGGAACAGGGGTGACGCAAAACTGTTCCCAGTTCTCTGTAAAAAAACCATGTTAACCGTTTCGAATCAACAGGCAGTTAAACCCAGTATTTGCTAGTCAATATGCATAAAAGGCAACAATCAGTAGTTAAAAGACCCAAAAACTGTCAAAGATTTACATTTAGTAACTTCTTAACTTTTCTTAAGACAACAAATAAATTCAATAAAACTGTCGAATTAGACTTCCTTTTTTTTCCTTCCCAATATAAGGATGTAGCCAACAAAACATTTTCTTTTCATTTTTCTTAAATTTACTAGATTTCACTCATGTATTTATAAAACCACTTAAATATCATCATTAAGCACTGATATTTATATCTATCCCACTACAATTATAAACTAAAACATAATATGTGGATATTTTTGAACGACAAACAATTGAAAAACAAAGAAAATTTTTAGACATAAAAGCTGTGTATAGCTGAGCTGAGGGGTCGCAAATGTATTTTTGTACGCTATTGTTGCAAAAAAAAAAAAACAATTTTCCGTGTAAAAATCTGCAAGACCGTATGGAAGCTATTAAATTGTTTCAAATGAGGTATAGGTACTCTAGCTTTTTATCGAATTTATACTAAATTGATTATCTCTAAAGGTTATTTAAAAATGTGGCAATTTTATATGCTTTATATTAGCTTGGGTTGTATCTATATATGTAACGGAATCTTTCAGCAAAATTTTCACCAATTTTCAGAAGTCTGTTTAACTTGAAGCTTTGCATACGTATTAAGGGCCGATGACAATGTAATAATCTGAAAAAAGTTAAAGGGGCTTGGATATATTTGGGGAAACCGTTCCACAGAAACCGTTCCAACCGAATTGCAGCCAAATTCTGATAATAATAACAAATCAAATAAATTCCACGAAGGTTTTCTCAGACTAAGCTAATGACGCTGTGTTTAATCAAAAGCAATGACACTTGCGATACCCGCGTTTAAATGTTACCTATATCCTTTGAGCAATTTTGGGCCTGGCTTCATCTGATTCCTTTGCATATTAAAATCGCATTTATTTTCGCCATTCCGTAAACTCGGTTGTATTGCCGGCTTGAACAATTCTTCTCTTAATCCACCTCGTGCAGCAGTTATTATGTTTCGTAGTGTCGGTACGCAGAAGGTAATAAGAAACAAGTAACGACCAAATAATTGAGTGCACACTGCACAAAGGATCCTCGCACTGCGATGGGAAGGATGTTTTTGTGATACGTCTCCCCTGTGGCTCGGTTCCCACCTTTCACTATTGTTTGCCAACGGTTGCATTGAAAGTGAAATGCATGTTTTATTGGCAACTCAAAACAAAAGCAGAAATCGCAGAAGCAGAAACTTAAGCCTACAAAAAGATTTTCATACCCTTCCATTGTGCTTCACAAGTCAGGTGAGCATTATAAACTTCTGAATGGATGGGGTCTGCTGAGATTTAATATATTCTTATGGTATCTTATCTGGCATTTGGCATCAAAAATTACATTTTTTTTAAAAGTTAATCACATCTCTTAACATCAAAGTATGTTGAACGATGTAAAGAAGAGATTATTTTACACAACGGACCTTAAATATAATTTAGTTCAGATAATGCCGTTTTCAAAGAAATGACACTCCCTATGATAACTAACGCAGACTGTTTGCGCATGGCATACACCCCTAAATCCGAAAGAGTATCAAGAGCATTCAACAATCAAAAAGTTTTCATATTACAAGGTAGATACAATGACTCAATGCACGCTTAACCAAGGCAGTAGCAGCAGCCATTAAAAAATAAAGTCCCCTAAGAGGCAGTAAATTGAAACGAGCAACTGTTCTGCAACAATCGTCCCGCCCGAATGACATATGCACTGTGCGTCTGGATCATGTTCTGTTTGATTGTCGGCTGCTTATATTTACTCAGTCAATGACTCACTTCTCAACGACCCGCGTCGTCATTAAAAGCAGTTTAAACAGGACGCGATGCACGCTGCGTATACGCAATGTTCTGAGCCATTGCCTTTTATGACAGCCATATGAGCGAGTTGATCCTTTCCGCCAGTCTGTCGCACCTGGACAGGTAAGCTGGCCAAATGGGAGTGCGTTGCCATTTAATTTGAACAATTGGAGCCGTGCAAAATACCATAACTTTTGATGAGACTGCTGCACAAATTTTGTATGCAAATTTAATTAAAACTCCTGACTTCGCTCGTAGTTTGCCATCAGCAGGCAGGTCGAAGCTCACACAAATTTTCGTGCATTCCATTTTACTTAAAATGCGTACCAATGATTGCTTGATACAACAAAGGATACGCATTCCAACAGCTGTTCCTGAACCCAAAGGACTGTTGGCCAACCAATTATTTGGAATAAATTTCGGTGAAAAAGGCCAAAAAATACCCTTTAAGAAGGCAACACCTAAGGCTTGCATTGAATTTGGTTTAATTTCGATATTTGATTAAAACGAATTTAAATAGAGGAGATCCAGACTGTTGCTCTTATTTTATTTAAATGGATGGCATTCAACTAGAAGAATATCGAGTGTCGAAATTTTCTCTTCGTTTTATTTGGACTTTTACTACGTGCACCAGCAGTTGATAAACACTTTTTAGTGAAGGATTTTTCGTTGTTTTGCTGCTGTCTTTGTTTTTATGTGCGTTTTGATTTATTTGATTTACTGGCAAAGCATGAGCTCTGATTGAACTTTTTCTCTTCGCCAGACAGGCATGCGTCGTGGTACATATATAAAGATGCGAGTGACAGTACGTGTCAAAATATTATTAAAAGCTGAATTAAAAAAGGATAGGCTAAAATCAGTGCGAACGGTTTTGCGAATGCGAGGCTTCAATTTAAAAGAAGTCAAATACCAACTTTTTGCCAAACATCCCAACTATCAGATTTGCGATACTCATTACCCTCTTTAAAAAAAAAACACAAGAAAAAACGCTAGAGTCGCTAGCCCTCTTTAAAAAAATATTATGTCTGCTTTAATTTTTTTAACGCACTTGTACACCCAATTTCTTAAAAATGGCCAGACTTTCAAAAATTTAAGATATCTGCTTGATCTTGACTTGATCTGCGCTTTGCTTATAGAAGTCTGTGAGCAAAATTGTGGTGGTTCTAGCTCTTATAGTTCCTGAAATCTCGACGTTTTTACGGACGGACGGACAGACAAACAGACGGACAGACATTTACATCTCTTTTACTCTACGAGTACTAAGAACAATAAATCTTTGTTAACCAACTGTTCCTTTAAATTAAGCTTTTTAAATGCATTTAATCTCTGCTTGAGACATAATATTAACTGATTAGAAATTTAAAAATTAATCTTAGTATCAGCTAAACAAAGAACGAATTATTACAAAAACCATGTGGTCTGTATAGATTTCGTGTGTTCTGAATCCAATCTTGGCTTTAAAAATGCTAAAAACAAAAATGGGTTTAAGAGACTATGCGTGGAACTTAAACCCCATATAAATTCGATTACCTATATATTTTTAAGTTATTACTTATTTGTATTAAAATGTTGTTTCCCTAAACGCAGTTTTTTACGCTCTAACGCCAAGCAGACGCCGTTAAATGTTTGCTCCAAGCGACGTCTTTGCATTTCAAAGTTTCGTGGCGTGGCATTTTGTTTTATTTTGGGTGGGTTGGTTGGCTGCAACGCAAAATGCCGATGCCGCGACACTCGCTGAAATGTTGTGCAAACACAATCAAGTGGTAAAATGAGTAGACAATAGCTGGCAAGGACGGCAAAAGGAGGTGCCAGCGGCAGGAGAAGGAGGATCCCCAAACGGCTCGGGACTACTTTGGAGCTGTCGATACAGCCGGGCTCTTGAAACTGTATCCCGAATCCAGCATCCTTTCTTGGTGCTCGAGCCGGCGCTGCGGGCATATAAATTGAATTGTGTGAAAATTTATATTTGTTTTGGCATTTTATGACACACTCCAGGGTGTTGCGGGTGGCCAGATTTCCGTTACCCGTTCCCGTTTTGGCCGGTCTCCTGTTTCTGCTGCCGACTGTATCTGATTTCGATGGTGCTTCACTTTGAGCAGCCTCTATTTCCAGAGTGGTCCACGAGAATTGATTAAAGGTGTGATGCTTGATGCTAAATTTAAAACAGCCTACTCTACTATTTACTCCCTAAGTTTGGGTACCAAAGAAAACATTTTCAGGATTACAATTTGGGTTGCTCTTGTTTAGCAAAAGATAAAAGTCCTTTTAAGGGGGGACATCTGAGTAACTTTTTTTAAAAATCGAAAATTTTTTTTTTCGCTTAAATAATTCTTTATGGTCTTAAAAATAACATACCAAAAGATAGAGTCCGGCAAAAGTGTCTAAGTGTCGAAATTTTCCATTCTGCGGCGATGCCTCACAGGTATATCCCATGGAACCTTTTGTTTTTAAACGCGTTTTTCTTGAAACCACTTTTTTTGAGTTGGCTGGTAACATAACTCGAACAAATCTTAACCGATCGATCTGAAATTATGACAGTATATTCAAAATACCTTTGTCTATCGACACTCGTAGGATTTTTTTTTATATTGCTTACTTTTTTTTATCAACAATTTTGTGACTTTTTTATTCGCGAAAACGTTAACTTTTTTTCAATCACTCACCATTTTGCAAAAAATCAATATTTCGCAAAAATCCTACGAGTGTCGATAGCTGTTGAGTTAAAGAAACTAGCCAAACTTGATTTTTTGTTCTAGATCAAAAATTAAGGACGTTAGCTTACCGGCCATGGACCCCCTTTTACGAAAAAGGGCCTACAAAGAAATGCTGCACAGCCGCCAATTTGTTTTTGATTTGTTCCAAAAAAATTTTATTTTGTACTTCACTTCTTATATTATAAAACCTACTTTAAAAATTTTCGATTGGCTTTTTCATTTGGCCAAAAAAAATTTCAGAAAATCCGCTTTTTTTTTGCCAGTTACTCAGATGTCCCCCCTTAAAGGTTAAAACAGTATTGACAGCTTTTTTCATATCTAGGTTTTCATCTCTAGGTGATAGGAACTCTATGTGAAATAGATAATTATGGTAAAATAAATGTAATTTTTTGTTCTTATTTATTGGTTCTTAATAAAATTATATTTGTATTGTATCAAGTATTGAAAGGTTTTTGTTTATTTACTATTATTATATATAATTTATTGTATTACTTTAATTTCCTAAAATTCCTAATTGCATTATTTATAGTAAAAAATTCATAATACTGCTACAATATTCGTCAATCGAACAGAATTAAAAGATTTCATTTTAGAGTTCCAAAAACACAATTTTTGTGAGTGCATTTGGCAATCAAATGTTGCGGAAACTGTGGCAAACTCTTAAAGTCTGCTGATTGGGTCGGTCTGTGTCAGGTTTGTTTCAACACAAAAGCTTTTCGAGTCCAGACACCGATTTGGCTTGGCTTGATTTTGGGTTGGGGCTGCAATAAATTCGTTTGAGGGGGTGGCAGCCCACACCCATCGCCTCTTGCCTGGTGATGCTTGAATATTATGGCCATTTGTGGCAGGGCCAGGCACTAAGTGAGTTGTGGCCAAGTGGCGAGCGTCGGGCTGCTAAATCATACATACCGCAGATGAACGAACAGTCAGTTACATGTAACACTTGCAGTGAATAGGTGAAACCATAACATACATATATAATATGCATTATGCTGCCTTGTTTTCGCTTGGGGTTTTTGTTTAAAGCGTTGGCTTACCCTCAATTTACAGGGCTTTATTATTAATGAGCTGATTGTAGAGGGCTCCAACGTTGGCAAGCGTATGAAATCCTCGAACACATGGAAACCAGTTCGAACGCTCCATGGGGAATAGGCCATTCAAAGGGCTTTCAATGGGTCTGTTTGCATGTCACACTCGACTAGATCGTGCTAATTATATACCCGCCCTCAGAGGCTGTGGAGCAATCCCTCCTTTGTCAAAGCAAAATGTTTAATTGAACCAGCTTGGGTCCTCACAGCTGCAATTAGAGAACGAGGCCCGAAAGGCCCCAAAATGCATTTTAATGCCGAAAATCGCGCACGTGTAAAATAAAATTATTACTTTTTTATTTGCCCCCCTTGAATATACGTGGATTAAATAAATAAATTACAAATCGGGTCAATTGCAATTAATTATATTTGAAAACGGCTTTAGTTTTGATTTCGCTGGCAGTAACTATTTACACAGCACCTCCTCTAGCTCCCTCTCCTTCAGTTTTCCAGCTGCACTGCGGTGGCTTGTCCAGCTGAAAATTTGCATAAATAAATTATAAACAACAACATGAGAATTGTCCATTATAAATAACGCGAATTGTCCAAGCGAGTGCGCACAGGGCCAAAGGCGAGCTCTGACAATTTGCATATATGTTTTTATAAACACACGGGCTACATGTGTATGTTAAATATGTTTACCTACTTTGCATCCAATGGGTTCGGGGATCCCCCATGTCCGATGGTCTCCGCTATTTGCCCGCCGCATAAATAGCAAGCAAATTTGTCGTTATGTCAGTGTCTTTTTTTCGGCAGCTCCCCAAATGATATATTGGCGTTGAGGACAAATAGGCAGCACAAACAGACGCAGCGCATTTACAATAAAATATTACACTGTTCAGCATAAATTCTGGGTCATAGTGGCCGACATAAGGGGGGAAAATTAAACTATTAAGAGAAGTACTTGTGTTTTAATTGTAATTTGGCGGTGTTTATAGTTTTAATAGTTAGAGAACTCAAATAAGTTATTCCTACTTCTGTTTTAAACTTGTCTTAAGCTTTTGTTTTGATATGAATTTAAACTATCTTACTTGACTTTCTTATTTTAACTTACCTTTCTTTGGTTTTACCGAACCTTGTTTCCAGGTGTTCATGTGTTTGTTTTTTTGTAGTTGTTTTTTCAACTTATTCCGGACTGGCTGCATATTGCGGATAGCGAATAGTTTTTGCAGGAAAATTTAAATTAGCCGAAGAAAAAACGCATCACATTTTAAAAAGCTTTAATTGCTTATTCAATTTCTTGTAATTGCTTTGACAAATTATATGAAATTTGGTTTCCTAGTTTATAAAATTAATTTTAAAATAAAACATTTTATATTTTTTTCATTTATATACAATATATTCGTATTAAAATTCTTAAGAGTTCTAAGTGAAATAAAAATTAAAATAATTTGGTTATCATTTGCATTTTCAGTAAACCCGCCCATTGTTTAAATCCAGACGGCGACCGAGGGTTGAACTTCTCAACTTCGTGTACAATTAGCAGATCGCTTAATTACTGCAAACGCCCCTGGGTTAATAAGGGTCGTCCACTTTACCTGATAAGTCTTTCTGCGAATCGCCCATTATCTTTTATTTTTATGGAAAGTGACTCTTGGCCTGAAACGAACGCTATGTAAATTCGTTCGAATAACGCACAATTATCCCTCTGTAACGGTTCGATGTCAGTGATTTTGGGTCAACAAGGAACAATAAAAATGAGTGGAATGGACAGAAATTAAACAATTAAATAAAGAAGGCGGAGAAATTATTATAATTGCATACCGAATTGTTGAGTTCGCTGAATATTACTGATTAAATATTTAATGGAAAAGGGATTTAACCCATGAGTGCTCGACCCAGAGAATGCACGGAGCTGCATTAAGTGCTTCGATACGGCATTAATATGCATCATAATTTATTGATTGCGTAATGAAAGTATCGCATCAATGAGACAACGGCGAGACGCCAAGAAGCGTGCAGCTGACAAAAGAGAAGGAGAAAATCTGTGGCGGTGTTATGTTGTTAATTGAAATCATGTTGGGTGTAAAATTAAATATTTAAGTGGTTTAAAAACTTAAAATTGTAAAATGAATATAATTAAAAAAAATGTTTTACTGTAAAAAAAATACATATGGGGCAGCTTCTCGCACTTTATAACTAGTTTTTGTTTACAGAAAAGTTAGATATAAGGGTAAAAGACAGTAGTTTTTTAACAAAACATTTTTGATCGAAAAGGAAATATATATTTTTCCTACTGCTTTAAAATCTCATAATTTAAAATACTTTAAAAATGTACAATTTTATGATAGAATATTTAGTGTGCATAACACACCTAGATAGCGTCTAATAATGTTCTCCCACCTTGGTCTATGGTCTTTTCTTTCCGAGTTTCCGTACCCTGCGAAGTCATTATCATTCTCTTCGGTCGCAGGAATCTCATTGTTTATGCCCAACCAATTTTCTTCGCCCATTAAGAATTTTCCCATTACTCATACGCATCGTGCGCACATCTCCCCACTCCTCTTCGCTGTCTTTTTTGTGCCACCGCTTTTCCGGCGAGGGAAAATCAATGGGACTCGTTAGTGCAGTCGCTCTGCGCTTGCAGTTTTCCGCTTTCCACAGCTGCCTGTCAGCCGCATGTCATCGCCATCAAGCGGCAACGAGCTCGCGAATTGCAAAAATGTTTTAATGCGCTTATTGACAGCCCCTGATAATGGCAAACCGTTTTAAACACTTTAACTTGAAGTCGAAGATGCGTCCTTCGCGAGTGAACAGGCGTTGTCAGTCGTCCTTTGCACTTTGCACCTGTCTGCTTTCACCCAGTGGCCCTCGAGAACAAACGGCCATCGCCGGTGTTTGCTCTTACCTGGTTTGCTGGTTTGGTCGTGGTCTCAGGAGGACGTGATAACCCTTACTTATGGACGATAATGATGTTTGTCCACCGGAAACCGAGGGGATTATTCATTTAAGAGAAACTCGATTTGAGTAACTATTTAATGGTTTCCAAGTGGGACAGCTACTTGACCATGGAATGTAACATATTTGGAGCGCATATAGTTACATTATACATACATATAAGCTTTATAATCCGTACCAAATGTATCCATTTGCATGTATATTTAGGCAATGTAGGTAGAAGACTAAAACATTTCAATTCTAAATGTCTTTATATTTCATTAAATTTTCGTTTGAATTTTAATGACCATAAATGTCACGTTATTTTACGGGTTAATTGGCAAATTTTTTGTTGTTAAGCAAACCACAACTATGCACTTCAAAGTCAGTGACAAGCCACAACTAATAACATCATCTGTTACAACCGCACAGAAAAATCACTCGCTGGCTTTTGTGTATTGCCTTTCCCCGAAACCTAACAAGCTTAAAAAACGACAAGCACAGAGAATTATTTCTATTGAACATAAGGTGTCTTTTCAGCAATGTTAACTCAGGAAGAAACAATTTCTATAGCCGGAATGAGACAATGTGTACAATAGAAGTTGAAGTGCTCTATAAAATACACTATTCATAAAATCGGTTGCCATGAAATTAAGTTGCTTATTCAATTTAGGTAGAAAATATATGTTATCTTTTGTAGCTCTTTTGAAACAAAAAGGTTGTTAATATGTGTGACAAAGAACAAACGAAACTTTCTTTCACAGTTTTTCAAAGCAAGCAAACGTTGCAGGTTTCATTTCATGAGAAAAGGGCATTCATATTTTGTAAATGATTAATCTCCTTACTAAAGTAAAACAGAAAACAACTTTATAGTCGGATTCCTCAAATGTGAAATACACGATATGTTGGTCTTTGTTTTAAAAAGTGTGTCCTGCGTTCAGGAGATTGTATAGATAAATTTTAGACTTATGAAGCTTGTTTTAAAACAAACAACATTTCAACAGAATTTTTCTTGCATAAATTTTATCATAAAACTCTACCGGGGGTGCCACAGAAACCGTCGACGGTTTTGGGGAGTAATTTTTCGGAAATTCGGAAAAAAACCGTCGGTGCTACAGAAACCGTCTCGAACTTGTTGTTGGGACTAACGATTCGGAAAAAAGACAGGGCTGACTTCTTATTTTTATTTGACATTTATTTGCTATTTTTCAATAAATTCAAGCCAAGTTTTACTTTTTTCTGCAAGACAATATCAATAACTAAAAAAAACTCTACACATAAATCTTAACGAACAAAATAGTTCAAAATTTTAAAATGACCGCCAACCTAAACAACAGAAGCCATCCCTGTATTACATGGCTTCTTACGAAAGGCCGCTACATAAAATCAGTCCTCCAGGGCGAATCCTTTTGCGAAATCGGCGTTTTCTAATATAAAAATCAAGAGCACGGGGGCTCGCTTTGATTTCCTATGCTTTCCCCTAGAAATAAACAATATTTAGTCGATTATATTTGGAATTTGTTGAATTCACTTACATTTTTATAGAATTTGTCTTTTTCTTCGTCGTTTTTTAGGGTTTTTACCCAAGCCGGTATTTTTGCCACGCGCGGTCACACTTAAGTGCAATGCAACGATTTCTTTTATTAATTTCACAAGAAGTACAACTTATTTTCACTTGAAATTTTGACACGCTATAGTTATAGTTATAAACAATAGTATAGCGTACCAAAACAATAATAACAATCATATTTCAAATATGAAAATTACTCCGAAATTTGGCATTTTCTATTTGGAGCAAGTTGGCAGTTTGGTTTCTCGGGTGGAATTCGGCCGGAATCACACAAGCAATTTTTGAGGTGACGGTTTTTGGAGAATTATTAATTTAAAATATAAAAAGATCAAAACATAAAAAATGTTGTATGCAGATAGCACATACAATTCATTAACGTTGTTTTAAAAAATTTTTCATTATTTATAAAAAGGTGCAAGTGTGCTTATTTTATAAAACTGTCGTTTAAAACATGGGGGAAATGATAGAGTTTTCTGTGGCACCGACGGTTTTGCCTTGGGTTGGAACATGGGCGGACTTCGGGAGGAACGGTTTCTGTGGCACCCCGTACATGTCCACTTCCAATTTTGTAGCTCTTTTAGAACACAAAATCTCGATGATTGCATTATGCCTTTTTTTTCTACGATGACCGGCTATAAAAACACTGAATAGAATTTATTAACTACAACCGCAGAAAAAAAACCTTTTACCAAAACATAACAAGCTAAAAAAACGACAAGCACAGGTAACTTTTTCTATTGAACTTGATGTGTCTTTTCAGCAATGTTATCTTAGGAAGAAACAATTTCTCTAACCGGAGTGTGTATAATAGAAAATAAAGTAAGTCCGTTGAAGGGCTCTGTAAAGTACACTATTCACATAATTGGTTGCCATGAAATTAAGTTGCTTATTCAATTAAGTAAGAAAAAATATGTAGTAATTTGTAGCTCTCTCCAAACATAAAGGTTATTTATATGTTTGCAAAGGAAGAAAACGTAATTTTCTTGCACAGTATTTCAAAATACGCAATTTCTTACCTCAAAGATTTTATTTCATCACAAAAAAAAATAGTATATTTTAAAGTTATTAATCTTCTTACTAAAGAAAAGCAGAAAACGTGGGTATATAAGTTTACCGGGGGTGCCACAGAAACCGTCGACGGTTTTGGGGAGTAATTTTTCGGAAATTCGGAAAAAAACCGTCGGTGCTACAGAAACCGTCTCGAACTTGTTGTTGGGACTAACGATTCGGAAAAAAGACAGGGCTGACTTCTTATTTTTATTTGACATTTATTTGCTATTTTTCAATAAATTCAAGCCAAGTTTTACTTTTTTCTGCAAGACAATATCAATAACTAAAAATAACTCTACACATAAATCTTAACGAACAAAATAGTTCAAAATTTTAAAATGACCGCCAACCTAAACAACAGAAGCCATCCCTGTATTACATGGCTTCTTACGAAAGGCCGCTACATAAAATCAGTCCTCCAGGGCGAATCCTTTTGCGAAATCGGCGTTTTCTAATATAAAAATCAAGAGCACGGGGGCTCGCTTTGATTTTCTATGCTTTCCCCTAGAAATAAACAATATTTAGTCGATTATATTTGGAATTTGTTGAATTCACTTACATTTTTATAGAATTTGTCTTTTTCTTCGTCGTTTTTTAGGGTTTTTACCCAAGCCGGTATTTTTTGCCACGCGCGGTCACACTTAAGTGCAATGCAACGATTTCTTTTATTAATTTCACAAGAAGTACAACTTATTTTCACTTGAAATTTTGACACGCTATAGTTATAGTTATAAACAATAGTATAGCGTACCAAAACAATAATAACAATCATATTTCAAATATGAAAATTACTCCGAAATTTGGCATTTTCTATTTGGAGCAAGTTGGCAGTTTGGTTTCTCGGGTGGAATTCGGCCGGAATCACACAAGCAATTTTTGAGGTGACGGTTTTTGGAGAATTATTAATTTAAAATATAAAAAGATCAAAACATAAAAAATGTTGTATGCAGATAGCACATACAATTCATTAACGTTGTTTTAAAAAATTTTTCATTATTTATAAAAAGGTGCAAGTGTGCTTATTTTATAAAACTGTCGTTTAAAACATGGGGGAAATGATAGAGTTTTCTGTGGCACCGACGGTTTTGCCTTGGGTTGGAACTTGGGCGGACTTCGGGAGGAACGGTTTCTGTGGCACCCCCGTACATGTCCACTTCCAATTTTGTAGCTCTTTTAGAACACAAAATCTCGATGATTGCATTATGCCTTTTTTTTCTACGATGACCGGCTATAAAAACACTGAATAGAATTTATTAACTACAACCGCAGAAAAAAAAACCTTTTACCAAAACATAACAAGCTAAAAAAACGACAAGCACAGGTAACTTTTTCTATTGAACTTGATGTGTCTTTTCAGCAATGTTATCTTAGGAAGAAACAATTTCTCTAACCGGAGTGTGTATAATAGAAAATAAAGTAAGTCCGTTGAAGGGCTCTGTAAAGTACACTATTCACATAATTGGTTGCCATGAAATTAAGTTGCTTATTCAATTAAGTAAGAAAAAATATGTAGTAATTTGTAGCTCTCTCCAAACATAAAGGTTATTTATATGTTTGCAAAGGAAGAAAACGTAATTTTCTTGCACAGTATTTCAAAATACGCAATTTCTTACCTCAAAGATTTTATTTCATCACAAAAAAAAATAGTATATTTTAAAGTTATTAATCTTCTTACTAAAGAAAAGCAGAAAACGTGGGTATATAAGTTTACCGGGGTGCCACAGAAACCGTCGACGGTTTTGGGGAGTAATTTTTCGGAAATTCGGAAAAAAACCGTCGGTGCTACAGAAACCGTCTCGAACTTGTTGTTGGGACTAACGATTCGGAAAAAAGACAGGGCTGACTTCTTATTTTTATTTGACATTTATTTGCTATTTTTCAATAAATTCAAGCCAAGTTTTACTTTTTTCTGCAAGACAATATCAATAACTAAAAATAACTCTACACATAAATCTTAACGAACAAAATAGTTCAAAATTTTAAAATGACCGCCAACCTAAACAACAGAAGCCATCCCTGTATTACATGGCTTCTTACGAAAGGCCGCTACATAAAATCAGTCCTCCAGGGCGAATCCTTTTGCGAAATCGGCGTTTTCTAATATAAAAATCAAGAGCACGGGGGCTCGCTTTGATTTTCTATGCTTTCCCTAGAAATAAACAATATTTAGTCGATTATATTTGGAATTTGTTGAATTCACTTACATTTTTATAGAATTTGTCTTTTTCTTCGTCGTTTTTTAGGGTTTTTACCCAAGCCGGTATTTTTTGCCACGCGCGGTCACACTTAAGTGCAATGCAACGATTTCTTTTATTAATTTCACAAGAAGTACAACTTATTTTCACTTGAAATTTTGACACGCTATAGTTATAGTTATAAACAATAGTATAGCGTACCAAAACAATAATAACAATCATATTTCAAATATGAAAATTACTCCGAAATTTGGCATTTTCTATTTGGAGCAAGTTGGCAGTTTGGTTTCTCGGGTGGAATTCGGCCGGAATCACACAAGCAATTTTTGAGGTGACGGTTTTTGGAGAATTATTAATTTAAAATATAAAAAGATGAAAACATAAAAAATGTTGTATGCAGATAGCACATACAATTCATTAACGTTGTTTTAAAAAATTTTTCATTATTTATAAAAAGGTGCAAGTGTGCTTATTTTATAAAACTGTCGTTTAAAACATGGGGGAAATGATAGAGTTTTCTGTGGCACCGACGGTTTTGCCTTGGGTTGGAACTTGGGCGGACTTCGGGAGGAACGGTTTCTGTGGCACCCCCGTACATGTCCACTTCCAATTTTGTAGCTCTTTTAGAACACAAAATCTCGATGATTGCATTATGCCTTTTTTTTCTACGATGACCGGCTATAAAAACACTGAATAGAATTTATTAACTACAACCGCAGAAAAAAAACCTTTTACCAAAACATAACAAGCTAAAAAAACGACAAGTACAGGTAACTTTTTCTATTGAACTTGATGTGTCTTTTCAGCAATGTTATCTTAGGAAGAAACAATTTCTCTAACCGGAGTGTGTATAATAGAAAATAAAGTAAGTCCGTTGAAGGGCTCTGTAAAGTACACTATTCACATAATTGGTTGCCATGAAATTAAGTTGCTTATTCAATTAAGTAAGAAAAAATATGTAGTAATTTGTAGCTCTCTCCAAACATAAAGGTTATTTATATGTTTGCAAAGGAAGAAAACGTAATTTTCTTGCACAGTATTTCAAAATACGCAATTTCTTACCTCAAAGATTTTATTTCATCACAAAAAAAATAGTATATTTTAAAGTTATTAATCTTCTTACTAAAGAAAAGCAGAAAACGTGGGTATATAAGTTTACCGGGGTGCCACAGAAACCGTCGACGGTTTTGGGGAGTAATTTTTCGGAAATTCGGAAAAAACCGTCGGTGCTACAGAAACCGTCTCGAACTTGTTGTTGGGACTAACGATTCGGAAAAAAGACAGGGCTGACTTCTTATTTTTATTTGACATTTATTTGCTATTTTTCAATAAATTCAAGCCAAGTTTTACTTTTTTCTGCAAGACAATATCAATAACTAAAAATAACTCTACACATAAATCTTAACGAACAAAATAGTTCAAAATTTTAAAATGACCGCCAACCTAAACAACAGAAGCCATCCCTGTATTACATGGCTTCTTACGAAAGGCCGCTACATAAAATCAGTCCTCCAGGGCGAATCCTTTTGCGAAATCGGCGTTTTCTAATATAAAAATCAAGAGCACGGGGGCTCGCTTTGATTTTCTATGCTTTCCCCTAGAAATAAACAATATTTAGTCGATTATATTTGGAATTTGTTGAATTCACTTACATTTTTATAGAATTTGTCTTTTTCTTCGTCGTTTTTTAGGGTTTTTACCCAAGCCGGTATTTTTTGCCACGCGCGGTCACACTTAAGTGCAATGCAACGATTTCTTTTATTAATTTCACAAGAAGTACAACTTATTTTCACTTGAAATTTTGACACGCTATAGTTATAGTTATAAACAATAGTATAGCGTACCAAAACAATAATAACAATCATATTTCAAATATGAAAATTACTCCGAAATTTGGCATTTTCTATTTGGAGCAAGTTGGCAGTTTGGTTTCTCGGGTGGAATTCGGCCGGAATCACACAAGCAATTTTTGAGGTGACGGTTTTTGGAGAATTATTAATTTAAAATATAAAAAGATGAAAACATAAAAAATGTTGTATGCAGATAGCACATACAATTCATTAACGTTGTTTTAAAAAATTTTTCATTATTTATAAAAAGGTGCAAGTGTGCTTATTTTATAAAACTGTCGTTTAAAACATGGGGGAAATGATAGAGTTTTCTGTGGCACCGACGGTTTTGCCTTGGGTTGGAACTTGGGCGGACTTCGGGAGGAACGGTTTCTGTGGCACCCCCGTACAAGTCCAATTACAATATTGTAACATATATCATTTAGTTTACAAGAACTTGATGGTCATACGGAAAAGCCAATATAAAACCTAATGTGAATTGCTTTTCAATATAACATAACAAGCTTAAATAATGACAAGCACAGGGAACTCTTTCTATTAGTTAAAACAAAAGGTGTCTTTTTAGCAGTGTTTACTGAAGGAGAACAGAAAATAAAATAAATCAATTGACGGCTCTACAAATAAGAACAATAAAATATTTATTAAATGAAACTATGCCATAGTTTGTTTGTTAAACAAGAAACACAGAAACGTGAAATTTATTATCTCATTTAATTTAAATGTTATTATTTTTGTTCAATATTTGGTTCTCAAAAAAGAACGGAAACATCTTGCAACAAATTTTAAAGCAATTAGTGTTTCGCTCGCCTGTTTCAATTCGTGAGCCAAATACCCAACACCAAACAGTTTTAGTGAGGATTTATCGAAAACAGGCATGGATAATTTTTTAAAAATACCCGTTACCCAGTTTACAAAAAGTGTTGCTTGTAAACGTAGTCCACCAAAATATGTAAATACGATATAAATGTGTACATATATTTTTTAATGGTTAGTTTTACTCTTCGAGTAACGGGTATTAAAGAAACTGGAAAAGAACTGTGGTACTATGGTGTAATTGTTTTATTAATTGCGAAAAATAATGAAAACTAATATTAACTTGAGAGTGTTGAAAAATTAATCAACAGAAGGGCTATCGGCATTTTAAACTGGTTGTTAATTATTTAATTTACTAATAAAGTGCTTGCTCAACGTAAAAACAAAGGTGCAGCTTAACATAGACAAGAAGAAATAAGGCAGGTATGAATATGCTACCTTGAATTACGTTTGTCATATTCTTTTTGCTTTCTGTACTTACATAACTATCTTAAGGGGGGACATCTGAGTAACTTTTTTTAAAAATCGAAAATTTTTTTTTCGCTTAAATAATTCTTTATGGTCTTAAAAGTAACATACCAAAAGATAGAGTCCGGCAAAAGTGTCTAAGTGTCGAAATTTTCCATTCTGCGGCGATGCCTCACAGGTATATCCCATGGAACCTTTTGTGTTTAAACGCGTTTTGCTCGAAACCACTTTTTTTGAGGTGGCCGGCAACATAACTCGAACCAATCTTAACCGATCGATCTGAAATTTTGACAGTATATTCAAAATACCTATGTCTATCGACACACGTAGGATTTTTTTTTGGTTACTTTTTTTTTTATTAACAATTTTGTGACGTTTTTATTCGTGAAAATTGTAATTTTGTTTTCAATCACTCACCATTTTGCAAAAAATCAAAATATCGAAAAAATCCTACGTGTGTCGATAAACATAGGTATTTTGAATATACTGTCAAAATTTCAGATCGATCGGTTAAGATTTGTTCGAGTTATGTTTCCGGCCACCTCAAAAAAGTGGTTTTGAGAAAATGCTGCACAGCCGCCATTTTGTTTTTGATTTGTTCCAAAAAAATTTTATTTTGTACTTCGCACCTAATATTATAAAACCTACTTTAAACATTTTCGATTGGCTTTTTCATTTGGCCAAAAAAAATTTCAGAAAATACGTTTTTTTTTTTAGTTACTCAGATGTCCCCCATTAACTATGTTAAATGTTAAATGCTAGAAATTAAACAAGCTAGTGTATATCAGTCTCAAGTCACATGCCTAAAAGTAAATAAGATACTCTTTACAAGTTATAATTCCTGCGCCAAAAACCCTGACGTAATATGTCGCCAATATGCATTGAATTCTAAGTAGTACTAAGAATTGCAATGAAACGTCATGGATCAGTGCAAGTATTAACAAAAACTCTTTTGACCCTTTTCGAAGCCGAGAGAGTATTTTTAGGTCGGGGCTCTCGACACGGAAGCACCCTTGACTTATTTGATGTGCACGCAAACTGTGCTAGTCCACAAGTCGCACCACACTTGACATTACCAGCATCTGACTCCATGTCGTCGGTGGTTTTCATGTCGTGTATCTTTATGTCTATTTACTTGTACTTGTCCACCGTATCTAAGTATCTTGTATCTCTCCGTGCGGGTTGTTACATTACGGTTACGTTTCACAGTTTACTGCCGCTTCTGCTGCTTGACCCACTAAGGCCAGATTACGTGATTTGTCTTCTGCACGCCGGAAGCAAATCCGTAGAAGCCAGTCAGAGACCCAGACAGGGGCAACATCAACGTAGCGATAAGCAGGGCGACGAAAATTTCAAAGGGCATAAAAATTTAAATCACGTCACTTAGGACGAGCGATGGGGAATGAGAAAGACAACACAAAAGACGCAGCTACAAGTCCGGACATAATGGGTGCCATGTAAATAGTTGGCCAGACGGAGGCGCACGGTTCTGGGTCCGTTTCCGCTTCCATGTCCGGACTCGGTTCGAGCCACTGCACTTACGAAAAAAGATTTTAGAAAATTTTCAGTCTACGCTTATTTTGGTCTTTGAAAATAGGAGTGAAATGTACTAATTTTTGTCTAGCTAGTAAATTATTAAATACACACCAAAATAAAACGAATATCAAAAAATAAAGTAATTTATTATCGTCTCAGAACTTGATATCTAAAATTTTTAAAATCTGACATCTGAAATCCTTAAATCGTTAAAAGATGTTTTTGAGTGATAGTTACTTTTTTTTCTGGTGCATGTAGCTTTGTGGGTGCGTGGGGTCCATGTGTGTTTGTTAAGCCGCTTTTGAGGCAGGCACTCAGGCGCAGGCACAACCGCACACACAGGACACCCCACAGTCCCAGTCACAGATCCAATTCACGTGTGTATTTGTCTCCGCTCCTTTGTGAGCGTTAACGTGTGAGTACGGCAGTACGGCTGCCATGTTGCTGAGGCGCGGCAAAATGCTTGTTACGCTTTTGAGCCACCGCCTGCGGTTGACAGAGCACGTTGAACCACCCAACCCGCTTGGATTCGAGCCGTGCACTTATCCACCCGACCACCCAACCACCCATCGAGCAGCCACCCAAACAGGCAACCGCTCTGCGGCCTGATGCACATTAAAACGCAATTAAAGTTGCAGGCGTTAATTGTGGAGCCCTGTTGCCTTTTTTCCTCGTTTTTTCAATTCGCTTTTGTTTTTTTTTTGCTAAGCTGCCAAAAATTAATTACTTTTGCCCCTTTCAAAGTTGCTCAAGTCATTGAAAAAGAGTGAGCTCAGATATTGCTCAAGAAAAAAGAAATACTTGACAAAGAAATCAAATGTGTTCTGGATATCGCATTCAGCGGAGTTTTTGAAATTCACATGCTTTTTCTTTTAAAGTTCCAATAAATGGGGATTTCATTTAAGCAAACGGGTTAAGTAACAAACAAAAGTGTTGTTCTACCCATTGATAACATGTTTAATATACTCGGGGGTACTTCATAAAGCTCTTCCAACCAAATTCCAACCAAATGCCAACCACTTTTCTATATATATTCCAACCATTTTTGGTTAGAAGTCGTTTCTGGAGCTAACCTATTTCCATCGTTATTAATATATAGTTTTATGCAGCTGAACCGTAGTGTTTAATTTTTGTTGTGGTTTTTTGAAGGTAATTGAAATTAATTGGTTTAGAGGTATTCAATGGCCGTTAAACAGCCAATCTATGGAGTTTGTACTTTTGCAGCCTGGCTGAAAGGAAAGAACTTTTAAAAATTCGTAACTTTAATCATTTTTGCTCCGATCAAAATGTTACAAATGATGGTCTAATAATTACGTGAAACTAGGCCTGGCTTAAAGTATAGGTGTTGATGCTAGAGTTTGAATCACAACGTACCTAAAGCAATAAATTTCAGATTTTTTGTATGTAGGTTGGACTCCACTTGTTCATAACTTTAGTCCCAAAAATTTGCTCAAAGAGCTATTCCACTGCAAGCAAATAACGTTTGTGGGAATGCTCGCAAGTGGATGTCTACTAATGAATCATGTCTATGAATAAAGCCGCAAGCGGGTCTCTTTTTTCCGACTTTTGCTGCGGGTGGAAAGTTGGTGGGCGTGGCAGAAGTCATCTGGTGCTAATGGGGTCACACGCATACAGAGATACGGACTCGACGCTAACTTCTTCTCGAACTGTTTCTTTCGCCGGCTGTTCAGTTAAATCCTTTTGCCTGGCAACTTTATCTTTTCGCACAGATTCCCAATAGCAGCTGTTGTTTTTTCCCCTCAGTGACGTTGCATGCTGCAAGCGTTGTTTATATCGCCGCTTTTTTCTTATTCGTTTTCAATTTTTTCTTTTTGGCTTGCGCTGTTGCAGCTGTCGGGAGTTTTGGCCTTAGCGCCTGTCGCGAGCGACGTGCCGCTGAAATAATTAAGTTGCCAATCCCGTCAAACAAAACAACTCGGAAAGAGATAAATAAAGAGTTACAGAGGAATAGTGGCTTACGTTTACTGGCATAGATTTTCAATTAGGCTGTCAGCCAGCACAGCAGGCGCTGCTTCTGAAGTTCTCCCTTGTACTGGTTCGGAAACTCATTTTTTTCCCATCTCAAGATCAAATATTAGAGGTAAGCACAGCAGAGCACTTGATTTTCTGCAATCATCATCAATGCAATACCCGCAAAGCTCGACTGACTTAAAAATTCGGCTTTATATTTGCCTTGACAACATGTCGTTTGCGTAATATCCAGAAGTAGCCCCAAGTACCACAAATAGAAAACAAACAGACGAGCCCACACACACGACAGCACATTGCCATCTTGTCGAACATTTCGGTTGGAAGGAAATGCGAGACATTTCTCGAATATTACGCATACGCACGGCTGGCAGCCACAACACCGCAACTGAGGCGTTTCGTGAATTAGCTGTCGCTTCTGTTGGCCTGCTTTGCCGTCTGGTGAACCAAAAGAAAGGAAAAGTGAAATTTGCTGCAATTGGGCAAACTGGGCAAACACGCCCAGTTGACATTCTTTTGACAAAAGCCTTTGGCCTTGTCTCAAAATGAAATGGCCCGATCATTAGCATCACAGTCATAGCGGAGTTTCAACAAATTTCACACTCGAAAAAATTACGAATTTTTACAGTTTTCACCTATGTTTATAAAGCGATGAAATTATGCAACCAGAACAGTCGGAAAGAAATAGATTAAGACACGTCTTTTCGCCTTCATTCCATTTTCAATATAGTGTGGGCACGAAAAAACCTTGTAGATTAAACAAAATGAATTTAACTTAATTTTTAAGAAAATAGCTAAAAATTGATTAACTTTACCTTCATCAGGCTTCGCGACTGACCGATAACAATTCATTTATTTATTTTGGCTGAAAGATGTCCTCTAGAAAAAGACACAATAAATTTTGTTCTATATTTTCTCATGCTACCTTAAAAATGTGTGCCCGAAAATCAGTAAATTTTCCCTGTGTGCGGCAAGCTCCCAGTTCACGTTTCAGACAGAACTGCGTTTGTTCCGAAAAGGAAACCCAAATGCAACCGGGTCGGGCCGGGTGCATAGCAATTTGAACAAAGGAAACAGAGAAACTAAGTTGCGGCGACATGTAGCGTTTAAAGTTGTGGCAAGCGAGCGAAGCCCAATGAATACCAAATCAATCGATAGTGCGAAATCGAACTTCTCTGGCAGCGTTAGCAGGGCAGACATTTTTCTGCTTGGCTGACCCAGAGAGCGGAAAAGCAATTTCGGTCTGTGCCACCTCAAGTAGCTAAAGCACCCCACCCTCGCCCATTCCCATGTTTCCACTAGGCCAACGATTTGCAAATTTTACCAACGCATCACTGAGTATTGCTCACAACCAATCGAGAGCATTAGCTGTGGGAAAAAAAAAATAAAACGTCTTAACCAAATACGGAGAAAATGTTCAATATTTTAGTCAATCAAGTAGAAAAAAGTAGCACTCACTCGCTAGGCAAATCGTTTGCATATACTGATTCGGGACAAAATGTGGGCCCAAAGTTTTTACAGCACGGAATTAAAAGATTAGATGGAAGTTGCCACCAGTTTGCACGCATAAATTATTCCAAGTTTCCGCTTCTGTCCCCAGCAGATTTGCACACTGAAAAATCCGCCAGCATAGGGAGAGAGCATAGGCGAGTTCAATAATTAAGTCAGAACAGAAAATTAAAATGAGATATTATAAGGACAATTAGACGCATCCATATATATATCCCCACAAACTTAACATATTCCGGGGTGCCACAAAAACCGTCGACGGTTTTGGGGACGGTTTTCTCGGAAATTCGAAAAAAAAACCGTCGGTGCTACAGAAACCGTATCAAACTTGTTGCTCGGACTAGCAATTCGGAAAAACGACAGGGCTGAACTCCTATTTTTATTTGACATTTATTTGTTATTATTTGCGATACTCGAAGAGTAAGGAAATACTGTAAAC